>LPNX011018148.1:605875-748695 GCA_001517045.1 Pseudotsuga menziesii
TATTAGGGATATGGTGCAGAAGGGAGCAATGAAGCTCCCGTATGTTGCGACAGAGGAACAGATAGCTGATGTATTGACGAAGCCATTGGCTAGGCTAAAGTTTGAGTACTTCAAGGAGAAGCTTGGTGTTCTCCAGATTGAGGTTTCCTCCAAGAGAAAATGATGAGACCCATAGCCATTCTGACATGGTGAGAGGATTGGTTCCTTCCATGGTTAGATGTAAGGGCTGAGCCATTCTGTCATGGTGATAGGATTGGTTCCTTCCATGTCAGATATGAGTGCTGGACATTCTGTCAAGCAGGACAGGTGTAAGGGAAACTACCATTTTGGGAATGGAGGCACCTTATCAGTTACCAGGAAAACTCAGTCTAGGACTGAGAAGCCATTCTGATGTGATAGAGGGATGTGTTCCCACTTGATCAGATATAAGGGTTGAACCATTCTATCATGGCTAAAGGATTAGGTTCCTTCCATGTCAGATGTGAGTGTTGTACATTATGACAAGTAGGTCAGATGTAAGGGCAACTGCCATTCTAGTAAGGGAGGCACATGGTTAGTTACCAGGTAGCTCAGTCTGGGACTGGGGGCCATTTTGATGCGATGGTAGGATTAGTTCCTCCATGATCAGATGTGAGTGCATGCCCTTTCTGATGCGATGCTTTGTGCATGGTCAGATTGTAAGTGCATATCCCTTTCTGATGCGGTGCTTCGCGCATGGTCAGATTGTAAGTGCTGAGCCCTTTCTGATGTGGTGCTTCGTGCATGGTCAGATTGGAAGTGTTGAGCCCTTTCTGATGCGGTACTTCATGCATGGTCGGATTGTAAGTGCTGAGCCCTTTAGATACGGTGCTTTCAAGCATGGTTGATTGTAAGTGTTGTGCCTTTCTGACAGGATGAGGTTGGATATAAGTGCAGAGCCTTCCAATGCGGTGTGCTTGCACATGGTCGGATATAAGTGCTGAGCCTTTCTGACAAGATGAGGTCAGATGTGAGTGCTGGGCCTTTCTGACAGGATGAGGTTAGATGTGAGTGTTGGGCCTGCCTTTCTGACAAGATGAGGTCAGATGTAAGAGCTGGGCTAGCCATTCTGACTTAAGTGTCAAATATAAGCGCTGATGAAGACCTACATGAAGGCTAGGCCTACAGGATTGACTTTGTAGAACTTCCTGTGACGAGAAGAATCGAGATAGCACCATTATGAGATAGCATATGATGATGATCCAAACTTGATGATGATATAGATCAAGTGATCCAGATGAGGTGATCCATACTTGATGACGATCCAGATCAAGTGACGATCCAGTTGTGATGAAGATCTAGACTCGATGATCCAGATCAAGTGATCCAAATGAGATGATCCAGACTTGATGATGATCCAGATTGAGTGATGATCCAGCAGTGATGAGCCAGTAGTCATGATGATGTAGATCCCATCATAAAGAAGAAGAAGATGACTTGAAGACTCGAAGACTCAGAATATTTAAAGAAGATGATGACTTAAAGACTCAAAGATGAAGAAGACTTGAAGATAACGAGATGATCCAGTTGATGCAGAGAAGAAGACCAGTGCTGAAAATTGTGTCGAAAGAATACCTTCCTAGTTAAGAGGGAGTGTTGATGTATTTGTAACTTTGGAATGTATTCATCTATGTATTTTATGTCTTGTAACCCGATGTTTATTCCGGGATGTATCTATTATGTAATTGAGTCATGTTGCCATGCCCCGATGTTCCGATTGGGAGGATCTATTATGTAAACAAGTCATGTCAAGTCATAGTGGGTAACCCTCCGATTGTCTAAGGGTTAAAGTCCCCGTAGTTCCGGGGCAATAGGATTATTAGACTCTCCTAGTAGAGGTCGGCCCTAGTAGGGTTTTAGTTATGTTGGGATTAGTATAAATAGAGAACATGAGTCTCTATTTATCATACAACTCACACACACTCAAGTGTAGCGCATAGTTGAGGAAGGAGAAGACACTCGGGGTAGACAAGAAGAAGATTACTGCTGTCGGGATATCACTTACTGTTTTGGAATTTTCTATTTTGGTGTTGATTCTATCTCTGAGGAAGTTGTGGGGTTTTCTCCTTTATGGTTTCCCCGAAGAAAAAAACACTATGTTCATTATCTCTTGTGTTTGATTGCTATGCTTGTTATTCTCTCAGTTAAAGATCCTAATAATGCTAACTTAATGTTGAAAAACTAACAGATATTCTTGGTGATACACATCATTTGAGTGGATCACTAAAGGAGGACAGAAAGAAGCTTAGGGTAGCCATGAAAAACATTGTTGACATCAATGCCTTGGTGGAAAGATGTTGTTCGAAATCTTCTAGTGGAGACATGCCAAGGAGAAGCCTTTCTGGAGGAGTGCATAGCACTGAAAGAAGGCATGTCCAAGATGAAGGAAATCTATATGAACTTAATATATGATAGAGAACATATCCTCATGGTAGCTGAAATGTACCATTGTGCATTCGAGAGGGAAACACAAGAGTCTGAAAGACTCCATAGTAAATGGGAGGCTACATATGATTCCTTGAAAAGAACCCAAGAAGCTCTTCAAGAGTCAAGGTTGTAGATTGATCAAATTCAAAGGGATTTGAATGTACCACACCCCTCATCTTTCATGGAAAAGAATCATGTGCACATGGTAGTAACTACTTTGGATGTGTTGAAGGAGCCTCATGTGGAGGACAACCATGAGGAAGGAGCATATTTGCAAATGCCTGTGAAAATATATGAGGAATAAAATCTTGGCCAAGCACTCATTGAGATTGAGAGGAAGGATGAATTGTTCTTAGCTGTGGTAAACATGGTTGAGGATTTTCCAATTGAATCAGCAAGCGAGGATGATTATCTATTCATGGATTGGGTAGATAAATATATCACTAAAATAGAGGATCAAGGATGTACTAGAATTGCTTGCAACAATAGAGGGTTGTTTGACATGCATGCTTGGAAGGAGACACCTTATGACACAACCCTATGGATGGTATATTCTGCTCCAGAAGAGGTGTCTGATCACATTCCATATGGATCAGCAAATAAAAGTCTATATTCATCCATTGATTGGGTGGATAGAAACATATTTGGAATGAAGACCTTGGGAGGTAAAGAATTTTATTTCTGCAATAAATTTTTTGTTGTGACTGACATTGTCTTGACATGTGAACAGAAACAAAGATTTAATTTTCATCCATTGGATACCTTCCATACACATTCACATGATGTGAATTCTGGTTTTTTTTGTGCTTGAGGACTATGCAGACAATTTTGATGAGAACCAAGCACTTGGCCTTTTCCAAAAAAAACTGGAATTGTTTTCTGGAAAGAGTCTCTTCCTAATGGGAGGGTCAGAGGAGGATGAAGATTAGGAAGCCATAATTTGGGTGGATGAGTATTGTAGGGATATGATCCAAATTTATACCCACACTTCTATTTCAGCCTCATCAAGTGAGAATCAAAATTGGGAGAAGTAATTTTCCTTGTTGGTGCAACAGGAAGAGATGGAGGCTTTCCTAGGTGTTCATGATGACTTGTGGAATGCACCATCACCCTCCCATCAACCACATAGGCACATATGGTTGTCACTTGATTCCATTAAACCACATGTGGATTGGGTGAAAGATTGCATGTCACACATGGAGTCTTCTTGTAGAAACATTTATGCACATGATCAGTGGAAGGTAGATAAGCAAGCAAACTACCAATAGAATTGTTGAGGAAAGTATATTGCACACAGTTGGATAGATGCTTGCATTCTTTGACCAATGGCAAAGAGCTGATCCATTGGAAAGGTTCACATGGACCTTTTAGTAGGAGTGTCAGTACCTTATCAGGTGGGATGAGGGGACATTTTTGGAGATAATTGTGATGCATCATCTTATTGTGAGCAGTTTGGGCACCCTTGTTGGTTGGATGATTCCTATAATCATTGGGGTTGGACATGGGACTCACACCTATGTATTTGCAGCAAAATCATTGTGAGATTCAATGCTGATGTGCATCAAGCACATAAGTAACTTTATGTTGCGTGGGGAAATCTCACATATTTCCAACTTTGCATTGAGAATTTCCATTTTTCCGTGCAGTGGTATGATTTCCACAGCATGAATGTCATTTCCTATGATGATAAATTTGTATGGTGGGTTCTAATGTTTGGATACTTACAATTGAGGAAATGGGATCCAGGCATAAATTTGTCTGATAAGTTGTGTGGGAAGGCATTATCACTAAAGGGGGTGCAATGCAAGTAATGGGACCTTGGCATTGCTTGTTTTGGGGAAACTTTATAGGCTGCCTTGATGCAGAAAGTCAACCTTTTTGCACAATGGATTCATGCTCCAGTTCTCCTACATGATGAACAAATTTGCAGCACTCTGGAGTGCTTCTACTTGAGGACAAGTAGATTTGGGAGGGGAGGACTATCATGTCCCCATATTTTGGGACATTAAAAGTGTTGACCATGATGAAATTCCTAGGGGCTCAAATGGACATTAATTATTCTTCCTAGGAAAAATATTGCTAATAATTATTTTGAGGCATGTATTTAATTTAATTTCATCATTTTATTAATTATGCAATTAAATTATGTGGAAATAAACTTGCCAAGTCAAGTAAGAACTAGAGTCCAAAAATGTTGCCAAAAATGAGAAAAGAGAAATATTTCAGGAAAAGCAGCATAAATCCAGAAAGCAGGAGAAAAAGAGAAAAGCATGAAAGTATGAACGTTCAAAAAAGAAGGAAAGTCAGAAAAAGAGGAAAAATAAGGAAAGGCAAAGCAAAGAGAAGAAAGGAAAGTATGTCCACTCATGGGTGACCTATTCTCACAGTCACCAATCCAAGTAACTTGCTCAACAGGTCAACATCAATTCTATAAAAGAAGTATTCCAACTCCATTATTCAGTTTGGATGTTTTGATATTGTGGTTATGTTATGTGAGCATACTCTCTGAGTGTTGTGCCTCAGACAATTGGGTGATGATCCCCAAACCCCTCCTCCCTTCTCTTCCATTCCCTTTTCTATATATTGCAGGTCTATGGAGTAGTAAGGTAATCCAGTGAAGCTAATTCTAGGAGTATATGGCAGCCTCCATCTCCTACAGGTCGAGCTCCAGTGAAGACCCTGCTCCACCTATGCTCACAGCCCTCTTCAAGTGAGGATTCGGGCCTCCTGATCGTCATTTTGGAGTCACCTTTGTATTGGTAAGTTTTCATATGAATTATGATATATGAACAGATTCTAAATCTGTTATTTCATTGCCTCAAGTCGAAATATATCAGTCTTTAAATATTACCTTTCTTATTGCACATTAAAAGCTTGTTTTTCTAGCATATGGGGGGATTTTGATGAATTTCAGTGCAATCAAGGTTATATGAAGTTGTGGGAGTGATTGAGTGGGTTATAAATTTTCAATTGAGTGGTATTTATCTCTTTAATAATTAATATCAGTACATAAATAAATCTGCAATAATGTATGTGCTTAAATTCGTATCCTTGCTAGAAAGCTAGTTATAAATAAATAGTTTTTCCATTTCTTGCATAAACAGAGTTCTGTAAACCCAAAATTCGATATGTAAGTTTCAGTGGGTCACTAACAGGCCCACATTCCCATACTTAACTCCAGAGCCCCTTTTCATTGTGATTGTACTTCCCTTTGGAACCTTCCACTACGTAGGGTCTCTCTAGGCCAAAACTGCCTATTTTTCCCAAATTCATCCCAAACTATTAAGAGTTGTTAAAAAGTGTTATAAATGGTTTAGAACCTTATTTTATGACTGAATATCATCTCTGAAACTTTCCTAAGCCACTGGTAGGAATATGGATTGATATTCCCTAGTTTCACGGTTTCGTGACCCAGCAGCATGAAAGTAAGTTTCTGCAGCGCGGACTCCAAAATCTCAATGGTCCCAGATATAAATGTGTTAGGGGAATGGATTTCCAAATATTCACTCATTCTTGATTGATATCCTCTTCCCACTCTTGTCCTCTGCAAAACTTCCCTGAAGAAACCCCTGTTTTTCCCAATCCGAGAAGGCTCTATGTGAACCAATTAAAATTTTAGAATTGTTTAATTAAAAATTACAGAATTAAAGAGTTCAGATCTGCACACCAGACTTGGGACATCACAAAATAGAAATCATCTAGGCTATGTGCAGATCAATAGTAGAGTTGAAGAGTCGAAGAGTCAAGAGTTGTAGAGTTATAAAATAAGTTGAGTCGATCTAGGTTGTGTGTGGATCAACAGTAGAGTCAAGTAGAGAAGAACCAGTGACATGAGACCAAAGAGAATGAGAGGAGAGAGAAGTATGTATAGATAGGAGAAGGAGATCTAGAATAGAGTCTACAGTTACGAGTGCAGACAAAAAGGTGCCATATATTTCTCTTGCTAGATGAAGAGTGTCTTTATGCTTTTTCTCGGATGGGTTTCCACATTAGATACTATATCAAATATGTGCATGATAAATGTGTTGTGTCTCATGTATTTGTACTGTCAAAAGTGTTTATGTATTTGCTTGCAAATAAGTTTAAATGCATCTGTCGCATTTTTGTAGTTGGAATAGCTATACTCCAATATATTTATTATTATAGTATCTCGTGATGGTTGAATAGAATCACATCTCAATTCTGCATAATTAGTATAAGATTTACACCCATCGGCTTAGGTAGAGCACCTTGGTAGAATTCAAAGGGAAGATAAATCCCCCACCCAAATACGGAAACTTGGTTTTGGAAATTACCCATTAGAGATATATCTCATGTGAGACGGCATCTGTGTCACATGTGTTGTCGACTGAGTCGTGCTCTATCAGACCGCTATCTTGGGATTTAATGTGTGCAGAGAGGGACTGAACCTGGACAAATGGTTCTATTTCTAGTACCGTGAATCATTTTGGTGAGGGATATGTTGTGGAATCTGAAAAAGCCTGAAATCCAAGATTGGGTGGATTTTAAAGCATTAGAATTTGCACAAGAAGAGATGAAAGGATCTCGGTTGAATCCAACAGAGTGGTTGGGGCGATACCTTTATACGGATATTCATGAGATTTTATTTTTTAAGTTTCCTATTGTGTTGCATGAGTGCTTATTGAAGTTATCCACCCAGCAAAGAAATTCTTAGGGAGGAGAACCAACAGAGTTGCATCCTTAGTTGATTCGGCAGTTGAAGAGTGTTAGCAACCCTGTGTCAAGGGATGTTGATTTTTAGGTAGATGGTATTTTTTAAGGCTACATTATTGAGTTTGATGTCGACATGATAACTTCATATATTGAGGTGGAAATAAAAAAAATCCAAGGACCCCAAGGAAGATACTTATCATCTTTGAAACTTGGATAAAGATGCTCATATGCAAAAAAGGAATCTTGAAAATGTGACAGTTATAAGAACTGTGTGCAAAAATTTGGATATGCCGTAGACGAAGTGTGTGAAAAATGGAGAAAACTAAGCTGAAATGTCCCCTGGTAATAGTGGAATTGAACCAGAGGTTGGATATTTGAGAAGTGGAAGAATATTTTGGTCGAGAAAGAGAAGAAAAATGAGGATAGGAAGAGGAAGTTGTAGTACAACCAGAGGAAAAGACTACAAGCACACATCACACATTGACGAAGGTTATTGCGATAAAGAAGAGGAATATCGGCCGATATCCAAGGAAGAAGAAGCAAAAGCTCCAGATGTAGAGCATGCGTATGATACCCCTACAACCCTATGCACATCTCCAGAGTTAAGATCTAAAAATGCTTCTCCAAGTGGTTTTGTAAATACAAGTAATACTAACGCTGTGAATAGCGAACAAGGGAGTCCGGCTAGTCAAAAAAATTTCCCAATCATACCAGCAATTAAGATCATGGTTGGGACCGATATTAAGTTGTTGATATTTAATGGAAATGGGTTAGAATACCCACAGCAACATTGGTTTTCCTATGAAGTTGTGTGGATTGTGCGACAAGTTCAAGATGAAGCGATAAAGCAAGTGTGGCGGATCACAACACATGAATTTTTATGTAGTTCCAAGGGGAGTTGCGCAAAAAACACTCGACCAAATTCAATTCGAAATGATAGACGAGTTCAAAAATATGTAATCTGAGTCACAGTGCATCACAAAAATTAAAGAAATGAAGCAGTTACCTATAGAGTCTGTCTGGTACTTTGACCAAATATTGAATACATTGATGGACAAAGTAAGTTTTACGATGTCAAACGTACAACACAAGGAATGGTTCATTGTTGCGATGTTGCTACACATCTGAATCCCATCAATGCAATAGAAAATATTTTATGAGACTGAAGCTCTCGAAACATCCATGAAGTTAGAATCCTCACCGATTGGAGAAACCGGTGCAGGAATGTTGCAAATTCAGTCACTGGTAGCTAACCTTACGCTGCAACTCTAGGACATTAAGAAAGGGAAAGATATTTAGGAATAATTATGGTTTACAAGATGCAGAACAAAGGGGCACCATAAAGATAATTGCCCAGTGCTCATGAAATATGTCACAGTAAAAGCGTTGAATCCGATAAATACCTTAAGGGATTCCTTGGTGTAGAATATGTCAAACTCGAGACCATCGTTCAAAAGAATGCTTATACTTTTAGAAGATTGTAAGTACACCGCTAATCTGTATTGTAAATTTTGTAAATATGTAGGACATGATGAGAAAGATTGTAGAGCATTTCAACTATTGTAATAGAATATAGTGGACACATACTTAATGAAGAATGACAACTAGATACAAGATGAACGAGCGCCATATCAATATCCATCGACTCAATATCAACAACCGCAGTATCCTCAATCGCAATATCAACAAAATCTATATCTGTCATAACAACAATACCCACAACCTAGGGGGGTGGAAATTTTTGGGGTCAAGGAAAACAACAACATGGAGGAGGAGAAGTTGGTCTAGGAAGATGCCAAGTCATATGTTATAACTGTGGAAAACCAGGACACCTTACTCAAGATTGTGAAAGTCCTGTGAAGACATGTTCATATTGTAAATCATTTGACCAAGTTGTTGAACAATGTCGAAAATTGATTGCAAAGTGGCAGGCTCGAACGGTGGGAAATCCCAATCTTACGTAGAACCCCAACCTGAATCGTAATCAAGACATCCTAATTATTTTGATCGAGCCAAGAGAAGAAAAAATTATTGTCATAACAAGAGGAGGTGCTGTGACCAGAGCATATTAAAATGCGCAACATAGACAACTACAAGTGCGAACGACGCCACAAAAGAAAGTACCATTTGGCATCCATAAAGAAAAGGAAATATTCTTGGTCGTGCAACCAAAATTTGTCAGCAAGAATCAACCGTCGACCTCTGAAATACCGATAGTGCAAATGCCTGAGATATTTGACCAAATATTATGAAAGCAACCAACGTGAAGGGTTAGTAAGCTTAAAGAGTTTTTAAAAAGTTTCTTATCGCTAATCCACGATAAAGATGTTGTCGCAGAATCGACAACACTGATAGAAGAAACTCAAGAAGAGTTGTGACCTGACAGAAGAGTTAACCATGTAGGAAAAAAGTCAAAAATTGGTTACAAGTTGTGAGTGACTGTGCCAATAGGTGATTATGATATGGATTATATCATTTTGGACCTGGGATCTGATGTCAATATTTTGACAATACAGACATGGGAAAGCATGGGAAAACTGTGACTGGATTGGTCTCCCATTCAGCTCATTCTAAAAAATTAGTAAAAGGTCCTACCTATTGGTCGATTGACTCAGGTTCCTATCAAGGTATACGTCCTGATCACATATGAAGAATTTGAATTGATTGACATTGTTGATGATACAAACCCATATCCCACACTTTCAGGAATTGACTAGGAAATAGACAATCAAACCACCATAAATTTCAAGCGAATAATATTTTCATTTGAAGACTCAGAGATAAGGGTGGTCGCACCAATTGACCCACTGGAAGGACATATATATGTTGAACTAGTGCATAATGAGGGACAAGGTGATTACTTGGATAATATATATAACATCATGGCCTCTAGAGGTGACTATATAAATCCAGTAGTTGACACGAAGCTGAGTTGGCAGAGTGTTAGCTCCTGTACATCTGATTCGGGTGAAGAATTAGAAAATTGGTATAATCTTATGCATGTGGTATGTATGAGAATATGCTCAAGAATTACACAATATATGCAACAGGTAGGAGTTGAGGCAAGTGAGCTACCTACATACGAAGGTTTACCTAAGCTTGCATCTTTTCTAGAATAATTTGAAGCAAAAGTTACGGAATTGCAGCGATTCTCCGCCTTGGACTTTGTGCTGAAAGCTAAACCTATTAGATGGTGGGGTAAAATAGATAATATTTATTTGAATGGACTCAATGTAGAATATTGCTACAGATCAAATTCAGAGAGTAGATCAGTTATAATGCTCAGAAATTTACAGGATTGACTTATCCAATCGAGCATATTGAGTATTGTTGTGCGACATGGCAGGCATATCCGTGACAAGAATGGGTTCATCACTTTGTGCATACACTGCATATGGTACCAAGAAATTAGTTTACATCACTGGAGCTGCGAAGAGGAACTCTTGATTGGGAGGAGATAGTTACTAGCTTCACACATACATTTGAGTTTGCATATGACCACCCTTCGATTGATCTTGCATTGCAAGTGATGAAAACAAAGATATTTGAAGAAATCCTTGTTGTAGCGACAAACTTCCACCAATGTAGTGTAACTATCCACCATTGGATGGAATGTTACAAAGTGACGAGATTACCAGATGATGATGACCCACTCGATGTAAACATACCTGATTTGGAAGGTATGTGCGCAGTAGAAGGACTTGGTATTTCTAGCGACCAATTCCTGAGCCCACTTAAAATAAAGAAAGTTAATATTATCTTGAAAAAAAAGACAAAGTTCACCAATATTGGATATTATTGGGATGATGAGGCTATAGGAAAGATCACTAATTTATTGCATGAGTGTCAGGATCTGCTACCTACCAAATTTTTAAAGATGAACGGAATAGTCGGATATCTAGGAGAAATGAAAATACCTTTGAGGCCTGATGCAAAACCGGTCAAGCATCGACCGTACAGATTGAATCCGTGAAATAAATAAAAGTTCAATGCTGAGTTGGACCAAATGTTAGACGCGGGTATTATAGAGCATGTCAAGGAATCAAAATGGATTAACCCGATCATAGTATAAGACAAAAAATCTATGGGGGAAGTAAGAATTTGTGTCAACCTGAGAAAACTAAATGTTTCTTGCTTACATGACCCATTTTCGACTCCATTTATTGATGAAGTACTAGAGAGTGTCAGAGGTCAAGAAATGTACTCGTTCACTGATGGGTTTTCTAGTTGCCATCAGATCAAAATCATGATGGAAGACCGACACAAGACTACCTTTGTGATGAAGTGGGGATGTTTTCAATATACAGTAATGCCCTTTGGACTTAAGAATGCTCCTGTGATTTTTTTCCAAAATAGTAGTTGTTGCTTTTAAATATTTCATTCACAAATTTCTTGAAGTCTACTTCGATGATTGGACGTTCTTTGGGCTCATAAAAAAACCATATTGAGAGGCTTAGAATAATGCTAGAACGTTGTCGTCGGTATCAAAATTCTTTAAACCCTAAGAAATGTATCTTTTGCACCCCATTTGGAGTCTTCTTAGGCCATGTGGTCTGTCGCAATGGAATTTTGGTCGACCTAGCTAAAATTAAAATCATTGTCTACCTACCACCGCCTAATACAATCAAGCAGTTGAGAGCAGCACTCGGACACATGGGATACTACAAAAAATTTATCAAAGGATATGCAAAGGTGATTTCTCTGATGGAAAATCTGTTAAGTTCCATTGAATAGAGAACTGCCAAGAGTGTCTCGACACATTAAAGAATAAGATGGTTACATCGCCCATACTTGTATTTCCAGACTGTAAAAAGGAATTACACATCATATGTCGCGCTTAGTGTGGTGTTAATGCTACCAGCAGAAGGGTCGATCAACCATCTTATTGCCTTTGCTAGCAGGAAGTTGTCAATTGAAAAAAAAAATTATACCATGACAGAAAGGCAAGGGTTGGAGATGGTATACGCTCTGTAGAAGTTTAGGCACTACTTATTGGGAGTACATTTCAATATGTACAAAGACCATTATGCATTAAAATACATGGTCAATAAGCTAGTGTTGGGGGAAATATCTATCGGTGGCTTCTCCACTTTCAATTATTTGATTTTGAAGTAATTGTTAAACCCGGTCGATTGAACTTGGGACCAAACCATCTTTCGAGGATCGAATGTGGTGAAGAGCCTAGTAATCTAGAGGATAATCTCCCATATGTGAAACTATTTGAAATAATCGTGTTTGGTGATCATTATGGAGATATCATACAATTTATTAGTACAGGGTATGCACCAGATGAATTCACCACTACGCAAAAGAAGCAGTTGGTTGTGCGAGCTGTGGATTTCTAGGTGATCACTTGATAATTGTATAAGATGGGTACGAGTGAGATTCGTAGTCATTGTCTTAGAACACGAGCAACCAATTATATTAATAGAAGAACATGATGGTGTCACAATAGGACATAACGTTGGAAAATCTACATTGCACAAGATTTTACAAGAAGGATTATGGTGGCCCACCATGCATGTAGATGCCCGAAATTATTGTCGCAGCTGTGATATCTTCCAAACAAGTGGAAAGCAGTCACAACAGTATGAAATGTCATTGGTACTTCAAGTAACATTGCAAGTGTTTGATAAATTGATTGTTGATTTTGTGGGCCCTATCAGTCCGATAAGAAATTGCACAGGTGCACGCTCTATTATTACTGCAACTGACTACCTAACCAGATGGGTTGAATAAGTGCTAGTAAAGGATTGTAATATTGTGACTACTGTGAGTCTTTTGTTCGATAATTTTGTGACAAGATTTGGTTGCCCAAATATTTTAATAAGTGATCAAGGTATGCACTTTGTCAACCAGTTTATTGAAGAACTAACAGAGGAATTCCAGATTCAGCATAGAAAGATGACACCATATCACCCTCAACCAAATGGTGTTGTTGAGGCCTTCAACAAAATCCTAGAAAATGCACTGACAAAGATTTGCAATGTTCAAAGAGATGATTGGGATCAGAAAATTTCTGCAGTATTATGGTCATACCGCATGACTTATAAGAAATTGACAGGCCACAATCCATTTCTCTTGGTGTATGGACAGGAAGTTGTGATGTTGATGGAGTACATTGTACTGAGTCTAAGAATTGTTGTGATCACAAAGATGACAGATTTTGATGTTGTCGAAGGGATATTGTTGCAACTTGTGAAACTAGAAGAAGAACGTTTTGTCACAAGATATCAACGGTAGAGGATGCAAAGAGAATCAAAGAAGCATATCCATATTGTGCCAAGGTTGTTGACCAAGTGTCTTAGACTTGGGAAGCCTTGATCAATGAAGTTGAACTAGAGAAACTCATCAAGGATATGCGCACAGCTGAGACAGAAGTAACTGAGCTGAAGAACAAGATGAAAAATTTATCCTTAGTAGAGAATATGGCTAAGGAAGAAAAAATGAAGAAGATCCAAAAAAAAGTGGCAGTGATGCACATGCAACAACAGCAAAGGGAAAATAAAGTCACAGAGTTGTAGGATGAAGCAGATGAACTATTCCTCCTATACATCAGACGGTGCAATGAGCAGTGTAAGCAGCAAGGATCGTACCGTTTGAACACCTCAGTTCTCACCTTGTGGAAAACTTCCAGAAAGAAGAGGAATATGTGTGATGAGAGACAGATGAGATCCTGAAAATCTTCTAAGATTTTCAAAGTAAAGTCATCCCAAATACAGAAGTAGAAGAATTTTCTTGCATGGATTGGGATGAGCCACATGTGACCGTTGGGGTCCTGTTGGCCCTAGGGGAAGTTAGGCAAAATTCAGCTAGAATTATGACCAAGTATGAAAAGATTCAGGTCACAGGAAGGAAGAAGTAAGTTGCAAAAGAAGTAGAAGAAGAAGGAAGAAGGATCTGCGACAGAAATAGCCGCAAAAGAAAGAGTAGATAGAAGAAGAGTTCATGACAGAGGAAGAGTCACAACAAAAGGAAAAGATGTGAAAAGATGAGTTGTGATAGAGGAAACCATGTTAGAAGGCGTGTAGAGGCGCAACATTTGGAAAGCGATAGTTCAGAAAGATCATGGGTATGAGATCGGATAGAGTTGGCGAAAGTCGCATGTATGAAAGCATCTTGTAATTCTGGTTGTTAGCGCCTACTGACATGTATTGCTAGAATAGGAATGGCATCCTATTGGATAAGGGAATGAAGTCGACTGAGAGAGACATGTAAGAGTATATAAGAAGGAAAAACCCAGGTTGTGTGCGATTTACGCTCTGTTAGCTTGAGGAATTTCATGTTTTCTTATTTGTTTTATTGATATGTTGTTGTTTCTTAGCTATTATGTAAGTAGAGAATCAGTTAGTTTATTGCTAAAGAATTGAAGAATCTTGTAGCTGAGTGTGCATAGTTGTAGAGAAGATCAAGTTGATCCAGGATATGCGTGTATCAACAGTAGAGTTGAAGAGTCAAAGAGTTATAAAATAAGTTGACTCGACCTAGGTTATGTGCGGATCAACAATAGATTCAAGTAGAGAAGAAACAACAACATAATTCCAAAGAGCATGAGAGGAGAGAGAAGTCTATATATATAGGAGAATTAGATCTATAACAGAGTCTGCAGCTCAGTGCGTAGACAAAAAGGTGCCATATATTTCTCATTCCAAATGAAGAGCGCCTTTATGGTTTTTCTCGGATGGGTTTCCACATTAGATACTATATCAAATATGTGCATCATAAATGTGTTATGTCACATGTATGTGTATTGTGAAAAGTGTCTATGTATTTGCTTGCAAATAAGTTTATATGCATTTGTCTCATTGTTGTAGTTGAAATTGCTATACTCCATTATATTTACTATTATAGTATCTAGTGATGGTTGAATAGAGTCACATCTCAATTTAGGATAATTACTATAACATTTACAGCCATTGGCTTTGGTTGAGCACCTTGGTATAATTCCAAGGGAAGAGGAATTCCCCACCCAACTGCGGAAACTTGGTTATGGAAGTTATCCATTAGAGAGATATCTCGGGTGAGACTACATCTGTGTCACAAGTGCTGCCAACCGAGCCTTTCTCTATCGGGTCAATATCTTGGGCTTTGTTGTGTGCAGAGGAGGTATTGAACCTAGGTTGAAGAGAGAGAAGACGCCAACACCCATCTCCTATTCATGATCATTAGGGTGGCTTCGATGTTCTCTATTCTCTTCGTTATTCATAGATCCCTCATTCTTCTTCTCTTCTCTCCTTCTTTCTTCCTCCAGTCCCTGTCGATAATCCAACCAATCCTCCTTAGTTACTTCATGCTTATTAATTCGATAAATTTCCTCTGGATTCCTTGTACTCACAACACTCCCCTTATCTTCTGGAGGTCACTTTTTAGAAGTGGGGGTTGAAACTTTTGTTACCTTATCCACGGTTGATGCTGAGGATTCAAGCCTAGGGAGAATAAATATTCCTCTTCCTAAAGATTTTCATGGAAATAAAGTTCCAGTAGAGGAATTAACTCTGGTGATTACTTCATCAATAAATGTTTCTCTTCCTAGACCTAGACTACTACCATGACCTCTTCCACCTGCGAAGTTAGTGCATTTTGGGATTTCCCGTTCTTTTCTTTTTATATTCATGCAAACTTAAATAATCATACCTTGTTTTTGTGGTAGGAACTTGTTCATCCTGTCGAAGGATGTGCAGCTATTCACTACTCCTTATCATCCATGCAACCTCAAAAATCAAGATAGATAAAGAAATCAAACTAATTAGCTACAATATATGTCTACCAATTACCTTCCCCAGAAACGGCGCCAAAATGTTGGTCACTATAATTGTCTATTAATTAATAAACAAAGTGCTCAATATAAATTTTCAACCCAGGGAATTCTGCTTATTTCAAAGGTAATCAAGAAAAATATATGCATGAACATTCAGTAACTAGTCAATCAACTAGAAGCCACCCAATCTACCTAATTACTAAGTTTATGCTCCGCTCACTGCTCAATCCGACTTCAAACACTAATTCGATTTCCAAGAGATTAAGAGAGTTCACAACCCTTCTATAGTATCAATTCTGGAAATGAATGCTTCAAGAATGAAAGAGATAAATTTATTTTGCGAGAAGTTAAATCCTAAATTATCATCATAAAAAGATATCCAATCCACAATTTCAATATTGAACCATAAAGGAAATCAATCTTCATGTTCTATAAATCCACATGCCATCTACCAGTTCAGTAGTTTATAGAAAGAAATAAATAATGATAAAATGCAGTAGTAGAGCATAGATGTAACAACAATAATCAATAGCATACTTTCAAAGAGAAACTATGCATTATTCAATCGATTGTTTCAACAAACCAAGAAAATCTATAATTGAATAATCCCATGCTTAATGCTCACACTATTTCAGCAACTCAAAAGGAAATCTAATTGCAATTCCACACCAAAAAAAATAAAGGAAATGAGAAACTAATTAACTCGGCACCTATGAGAGAAGGTGTGCCCTCTCCTTTTAACAGAGATGTCGCTAAACACTACCAGAAATCGGTACACGATAGATTAGGAAAATACTGTCACTTTTATTAATAGAATGAAGTTCAAACACTGATCCTTCCACCCCTATTACAAGTTTTCTTCCAAAAATAATCCTAAACTTTTTGAACCATCCTGTCTTCTTATAAATACTAGACAAGACAATTCAGGTCCTTTTAATTTAAATAGCCATGAAGATCGAAGATCTTCGTGCTGTCAAATAAATACTTCATAAATAGAAACAATTACCTTCATGATTACATTGAGATAAAATTTGTTTCATAAGCATCAATTCTCTCAACAATCTGATCGTATCCAATACCAAGTGAGTTTCACCTAGTCATGTGGATGGATAATTGAGTTGCTCGCACAATGATCTAAATCAGAGCTCTAAAAAGTGTAATTGCTTTCCATGTGCTTCTTTATCCACATGTATTAGAAAGTTGATACACCAAAATCCCCTATGATCGCAATTACTTTCATTAATCTGTCACAAGTCATCTCAATAAGGAAGCAAAATCCATAAACACGGGAAAACTTTAGGCATTAATATAACAAAGTAATAATAAATTATACATGCTCAAAATCATGCTTTTCTTTAGGAAAGATAGCAACTTGTTTACATTAATAACGAGAAATCGGGAAAAAGGATCACGAGAGAAGTGAGAAAAAAGGGGCATTTTTGGCACCCAACAAATATAATATGTAAAGAATTCACAATTTCTCAATTAATTGTCATATCTCTTCTAGATTCATATTATTTATTTCTTCATTTGTGTTGTAGATAAAAAACAAAGTGATATAATTACACCATAACACTACAAGTTAATTGTTGTACCAAATGGTTGGTGCATATAGCACTTGGCATGGACTTGGATAATGATTAGACTGCGGTAGATACCTTGGTTTTGTAGTCGATCCATGAGTCCCCTAACGAATTATGAGATCAAGTTATGATGTGTACCATGTGGCTTGGATATACCTGAAGATTTATGAGTTCATATTATGAAACTTGGCTTCACTAGAGTCTTCTCTTATACCTCATTTGGTATAATGGGGAACCTTTAAGACTTTTCTCTATTCTCCTGAACCATATATAGTTGGCTTCACTTTTTCCAAGATGTAATACATGTTTTGATCACATTCTAGAGTTATAGATATCCCTCTTGTTAACTATATTTGGTTGCATTTTACTCATCTAGAATTTCAATTCTAGTATTTAGTATAAAATTCCACTTGTTACAGTATTTTCGTTTGTCTACTTTGGTTGAAATGCCACCCTAAACCATAAATTTAACTAAATCATGAAGAGCACTTGAATGTTTTCTAAATTGTTGCAGTTGTGATTATACAGTTAAATTATTAAGTTAGTATGACAAGGTTTTTATGCTAAATTCTCCACTCATAATTCCCCTATCGTTATTGTAATCATCTTTTCTTCCTTGAGCTGGTCTTGGGCAACATTTGGAAACTGTACCCAACCTACCTGCTTAGTTATGCTTGCAAGAAGCTTTAAACAGACATAATACTTTAAGGGTTTTTTTTCAATTCCTTGTGGTATTTATTAGATAATATAGAGAAATTTATACATACATGTGTGTGTGTGTGTGTGTTTGTGTGTGTGTGTTATTGTAATGTCCCTACTCATAATTTTGGATAAAATTACAAGTTGGGCAAATTCAAGATTAACTATTCATGACTCTAACTTTCACCCAATGGTCCCAAATTTGAAAGGAAATGGTATGGTGAATCTTAAAAAATCCGAAGGTGGTTTATGGACACTTCATATCTGAATTTATACCTCTGCACCCTTATTTGGGGTCAAGGAGAAACAATGCAAATTTACTAGGAAAATGTGGTCAACTAGTCCTTCTTGGTTTGGTTCCAAACACCATCGAACCTTTCAAAAATTATTATGGAGGGATACTATGGGATTTAAAACAAAATAATAGACCTCATACACTCAATGGTCGAATAAAAAATTCATTTTGACATGTTACTCAAGTTTGAACAACTTTGGCCAATTTCTAGCTTTAGACTAGTGAAACCCAAATTGGCCCAGCTGAACCCAAATGACTTCAAATTATGTATAGAAGATATTTAGGGGTATTAGTACATCCTAATTCATAATATGAATTCTTATACACTTACCAATTTCTTTTTTCCATTGGGAAAGAAGGACAAAAACACTATGAAATCGATGTTAAAACCTCCAAGGGTATATGACACTTTTGGATCTCCAAATGCAGTACAAACCTCCCAACTTTGAGATAACAGTATGAGGATGAATATAATACATAAGGGGCTGTAATTAATCATGGTTATTATATCTGTAAACTAATTATAAAGTGCAACATCCACATGGCCATTTTTAGGGAAATTGATTATTGGGAAATTGCATAACTAGCTTGATTTTAACATATGAAGGTAGAGTTAAAGGTTCAGATCAGGATGTGACATATAGAGACCATATACAGCATAAAAATTTATGCCCCAAAAATATTAAGCATCAAATAAATCCCTTCATACAAGTCTGGTATACAACTCATTCAGTATTGGAGTCAAATACATGAAAACTAATGATTTAATAGCATGGAATTGCAAGCGTTCCACATATGGATTTCTTGGGTTTCGAGACATATAGAATAGGGACATTAAATTAAAGAGTAATACATCATATATTTATATCACAACATCATCAAAATCAGACAATATCGCTCATACAAATATGATATAAAACTACTTCAAGGTTGAAGCCAAATCCATGAAAACTAGTTATTCAAGAGCATGGGAATGTAAGCCTTTCATACATGTATTTATGATACTTAGACTTACAGAGAATATGGAAATTATTTTAAAGATCCATACATCATGTATAAAATATTGGGCATCAAATATACTCAAAAAAGTGCAACCACCACTCCAACAAGTGTGTCCTCAACATGTGAGTGTGGGGGAACAGAGAAGAAGGAATGAGAGAATAGGGAGAAAGCTGAGAATTAGAATTGTATGGAAATTCAACCTGAAACTAAAAATCCTTAATTAATCTCCAATGAGAGTTCCTAATGGACTCTCCATCAACCAACTTGGAAATGAATCCAACTCCCTCGAAATTGGTTCACAAGCAGGGAGAGTGAACACTCATCGTGCAATGGAAAACCAAAAGCTCTCCAAAATGCCAAAGGCCAGTTAAAAAATGATCAAAATATATTATAATTCCTCATGAAGTCATTTTATTACCTTCATGAGGCCTCCTAAGGTCTAATTTCCCTCCATGGGCTTCCTCCAACTCATCTTAGTGGTTTAGTAACTCCTATGACACTTGTCTTCCTCTTCATGCTCCAATTCTTTCCCTAATTCGAATGGCTGACTCTAACTCCCGAATTCAAAATTTTTGTGGATAATTTTATCCCTATCATTTCATATTTTTAATTTGTCTGCAATCAGGTCTGAATTTGTCATACTTTTCATAGAATCTTTCAACATTTGTGGTCATAGAGTGCATGGAATCTCCTTCCAAGTGGCACACATGGTCTTCTAGTCTCTTCCTCTTCCATGGGAGTTACTTTCCTTTAATAATTATAATTCTAATTCCTTGTCTCGTTATCTTCTATTTGACACCACATCACCCTCGAATAATGTTACATTACCCATGTGTTTGAATTTGGATGAAGATCATGCCAAGTGTGGGGGAAATCTAGTCATCCAAAGGATCCACAAGTTTCCAAGTGTATTCATGAACCAATCCCACCTTATTTTCTTAGCATTTATCATTTATATGACCCATTTAAATGTGAATATAGTAAACTAAAGTCCTTTTGGGTCCCATAAACCCTTATTACAAAATTTGTGTCTCTATCTCAACCTAGGGAAATAGTAAGTTGGTGAAACATTATTTGCAAGCATTCTTATTTGGAAATTATTTAATTGAGGACATGACAGTACTCCCCACTCAATATTTATTTTCCTCGGTCAATTTAAAACATGTATTTTTAATAACCTTCTTTCCTTCCAAAACTTTGCTTCAAACCTTAGCTGCAATTTGAGTAGTGGCACTCATGTACTACAATTGTGTGTTTCCAAAAGTAAATATATGTGTATACTTGCATATTGATATATCCTACGAAATCACCACTAACACCAAAATGATTAATCAAATCCATCAAAATAAAATTTTCACAAATAATATTTACCTCCATCTTGTGGAAACCTTTTATAAACTTTCAGCCCTTTTTGCTTCTGTATAATTCTTTGAAGTTGGTTCCACGTTTCCAAACTTGAATTTCCAAGATTCCAAGAAATTTTTAAAGAGGAACCACCATGATTGTTTCCACTCTACTCTTATTACAATCACCTTATCAATTGGTGACTCGATATCCCTACTGCTTTCTGCCCCCAAAATTGAAACCAAGCAATACCTAGATCCCATTGCTTGTTTTACACTCTTCAAAACATCATGAGTACAAAATATAGATGATTGAAGTACATAACTACATCATACAATTGTACATCAAGAAGGTATCTCATCGAAGGACCATGAAATTGCTTGTACATCCAAGTAAGTAGATCATCATGTGTCCCATACACACAAGCATAAAGTATTATATCAAACTACTCCAATGACATAAGTGAGGATCCCATGTCCTATAATGCTGCTCCAAAATAATGTAAGATGCATCAAAATAATAATCATCCTTGTGTTCTTTCATCCAAGAAGTGAATGAAGAACCTCCACCAAAATCTAAATCAAATAAGGAGCAAAGAAAACATGAATACTTCAAGTGGCTCAAAGAAGTCTCATCAATACACCCATGAATATGTATATCATCATAATGTAACAAAGGATGCTGCTGCAAATGTAAATAAGATGTAATTCTAGTAATTTCATCATCAAAAGGAGAGATAGGAATTCCATACTCTTCATGTGGCACCATAAAAAAGAAACCTTTCGCCCATACTTCATTAGGATGAATGTTGCCAAATATGGAAGTGTAGGATGTAGGAGAAAGAACCAACTCACCCAAAGAATTAGAAAGTGAAAAATATTCATAATGTGAAGGATCCATAGGGGTAGGATTATGCATCTCCCTTAAAAGTGTGACACTTTCCTCATATGTTGGTTCCAAGGTAGTGGAATCATGCACTGCTTCCAAAAGTGTGTAACCATTATCAAGAGGCAACTCAAGATCCTCTTCCACCACAAAAAGTAATTGGCTCTCATCAATCCCATATTAAAACTCATTAAGAACCTACAATTTTCCGTGATTCTAATGATCCATCATGTCATGATAATCCTCCAATAAATCTACCATATCACAATCTGAAACATAGGAGGAAGAACAACGATCTTGCAACCTCTCAAGAAGTTGCTCATTTTGAATTTTGAGCTTATGAATATCCTCATTATTCTTCAAGTATGCTTCATGTAACCATTCACTAAGATCAATCACATTGTTTCTATCAAAAATCAAATGCACAAAATTACCTTTGATGTTGCACATTGCTCTTTGAATCTTCTATGTGTCTTCAAGGAAGGATGGCTCCTCCAATGAAGAGAATTTACTACAAGAATTTTATACCAATGCTTGAGTGTCATGGATTATGCTAAGGGACCCATGGATATTCCTTTCACTCATATTCAAATACCCTTCAATGAAGGATGGTTCATGAGAGCGAACCTCCTCCTATTCTTACTTATTGATTTGATCAACTTCTTGAAGCTCAACTGGTGATGGGGAAGTTGATCTTGGTTCCGTCACAAGGTATTCATATTCATGCTTATGATAAATTTGTATTGTAGAAACATTTTCAAATCTGATCTCTATGTCACCAACATAGAGTTGTGAGCACCCATCAGTAGGTACTCCTTCATAGTTCAAGGATCCATTGGTAAATTATCTTTGATTTGCACAACCTCCATCAGTAAGGATTGTGTGCTTGTCTTCACCTTCCTCTTCATGTTATTATCTACAATCACCTTTATGGGGTTGATTCTCCACTTTATGAATCTACACATCTTCCTTTAATAGTGTATCTAAGCTCTTTTCATCTCCTTTAGAACAAAATTTCTTCCACGTCTTCCACATGATGTCCTTAAAAGTGTTTATAACTTCCTCGTCTATAGGGCAGGATAAATATTTTCTATTTTCACAAGTAGGCTGAATTTTCTTTAATGGGTCCACATTTGCACTATTAGGCATATATCCAAACACCCACTCAGCAAAGTCTTCAAAAGGGTAGGCCTTAGATGCCTCTCCTGTCACATTAAGATATGCTTGATATTGTTGGGGTAAAGTTTTACATGTTTCTCTCAATATTTATAATTCATCCATAGGAGTAGCTCATGGTGGTTTGGAACATACATATTCATAATAGACCAAGTCATAATGTTTAACCTCATCCCTTCTGAAATTGTAAGAAGTGTTGCAAGATGGCAACTCTTCCTCATACCATTCACATTCTTCTTCATATTTCTCATAATCATCTCCAAAGGAGTCATCATAATCATAATACATGGCTGAAATTTTTTATTAAATGGATGGTATTAATGCACGTCTGCAAGGACCATGCTTTGATACCACTGTAGTGTCCCTTCTTGGAATTTTGGAGAAAATTACAATTTGAGCAAATTCGAGTTCAACTAGTCATGACTCTATAGGGTTCCAACTTTCACCAAGTGGTTTCGAATTTTAAATAAAATGGTATGGTGAGTACTAATACATCCCAAGTTGTTCTATGGACACTTTTTATCTGACTTTAAACCTCTGCAACCTTGTTTGAGGTTAAGGAGAAACAATGCAAATTTACTAGGAAAATGTGGTCAACTAGTCCTTCTTGGTTTGGTTCCAAACACCACTGAAACTTTCCAAAATTATTATGGAGGGATAATATGGGATTTAAAACATAATAATATACCTCATACACTCAATGGTCGAATCATAAAAAAAATTTGATGTGTTACTCAAGTTTGCACAAATTTGGCCAGTTTATAGCTTTAGACTAATGAAACCCAAGTTGAACCAAATGCACCCAAATGACTTCAAATTATGTATGGAAGAGATTGAGGGGTATCATGAAATCATAATGCATAATATGTATTATCATGCACTTTCCAATCGCTTCTATAAGCTTTTGTCCATAGGGAAAGAAGGACAAAAACACTAGGAAATTGATGTTAAAACCCCCAAGGGTAGATGACACATTTGGCTCTCCAAATGCAGTATGACCCTCCCAAAATTGGGAACATAGTATGGGGATGAATATTAGACATCAAGGGATTTAATTAATCATGGGTATTATATACGTAAACTGATTATAAAGTGAAACATTCGCATGACCACTTTCAGGGAAACTGCATTACTAGCTTGGTTTTGACATATGAAAGGTAGAGTTAAAGGTTCATATCAAGATGTGACATATAGATACCATATAAAGAATACAAAATTATTCCCCAATAGTATTAAACATCATATAAATCCCTTCATGCAATTATGGTATACAACTCATTCAATATGGGAGTCAAATACATGAAAACTAGTGATTTAATAACATGGAATTGCAAGCGTTTCACATATGGATTTATTGGATTTCGAGACACATAGCATAGGGACGTGAAGTTACAGAGCAATAAATCATATATGGATGTTAAAAATTCATTAAACTCATAGAATATCCCTCATATAGATCTGATATAATACTACTTCAAGATTGAAGCCAAATCCATGAAAACTAGTTATTCAAGAGCATGGGAATGCAAGCTTTTCATACATGTATTTCTCATATTTTGAATTACAGAGAATATGTACATGATATGACAGATCCATACATCATATATCAAATCATTGGCATCAAATATACTCAGCAAAGCGTAATCACCACTCCAACAAGTGCACCCTCAACATGAGAGTGTGGGGGAATGGAGAAGAAGGAATAAGAGAATAGGGAAATATATGAGAATTCGCACTGTTTGGAACTTAAAACTGAAAACAAAAACCTCCTTAATTAAGCTACAATGAGAGGTATGAATTTACTCTCCATCAACCAACTTGGAAAGGAATCCAACTCCCTCGAAATTGTTTCACAAGTAGGTAGAGTGAACACTCACCATGCAATGGACAAGAAAAATCTCTCCAAAATGTCAAAGGCCAATTAAAAAATTATAAAAATATATTATACTTCCTCATAAAATCATTTTATTAACTTCATGAGGCCTCCTAAGGTTGAATTTCCCTCCATGGGCTTCCTCAGACTCATCTTAGTGGTTTAGTAACTCCTATGACACTTGTCTTCCTCTTCATGCTCCAATTCTTTCCCCAATTCGAATGGCTGCCTCTAACTCCCAAATTTGACCTCTTGGTGGCTATTTTTAGCCCTGTCATGTCAATTTTTTCATATGTATGTAATCAAGTCTGAATTTTTCATACTTGTCATAGAGTCTTTCATCATTTGTTATCATAGAGTGCATGGAATCTCCTTCCAAGTGGCACACATTGTCTTCTAGTATCTTCCTCTTCCATGGGAGTTAATCTCCTTTACTAGTTCGAATTCCTTGGCTCATTATTTTCTATTTGATTCCACATCACCCTCCAATAATCTTACATTACCCATGTGTTCGAATTTGGATGAAGATCATGCCAAGTATGGGGGCAACTAGTCACCCAAAGGATCCACAAGCTTCCAAGTGTCTTCATGAACCAATGCCACCTTATCTTATTAGAATTTATAATTTATGTGACCCATTTAAATGTGAATGTGGTAAACTAAAGTCCTTTTGGGTCCTATTTCCCCTTATTACAAATTTATGTCTCCATCTCAACCTAGGGACCTAATAGGTTGGTGAAACATTTTTTTTCCTGAGAAAAAAAGCATAATTTTATTTCGTCTTTCGAGTAACAGAATTACATTTTGTAGATACACAGCACTGTGTATTCTATAAAAACCTGAGTAGGTCCAAAAAAGTAAATACATCAGAAACAGGATGAGTGTTCAATCCTAGTTTATTGAGTCACAAAATAACTCATATAATGTCCAGCCAAAAAATCAGTCATGAACTGAGCTATAAAACATACATAATATGAATAGTACATAATATTCTTCTTCCATGGTCTAAATATAGTCCCAAAAATTCTACAAGAACCAAATCAAGATAAAAACCAGCAAGTAATAGAGCTCCAGACCATGCTCACAAAGGAGCCACGCCCTCTACGAATGGATGATGGAAAAAATTGTGAACAGTGCCATCAATCTACTCACAGATCCCCCACTATCCCAAATTCAGTAGTAGACCCTCCTTCGAGGCCTTGTCCACCTCTTGGTTATTCTCCCTGTAAACATGATTGTAAGAGAATGAATCAAAAACATCTAAAATATCTGATATAGAAGAGAGTATATTGTCCAGTCTCAGATTTCTGTAAACTTGAGTCTTCTTGATCCAGTTGATCACATTCATAGAGTCACCAAAAACATTTAGAGAACGACGCCCTTTCTCTGCTGCAAAGATGAGTAAAAGTTTCAACCTGAAAAGTTCAACATAATTATTGTTTCCTTCTCCTAATCCCATCATGATTTTGAAGAAATTTCCCTCCCTAAGGAATAGTATAGCACCACCCCCACATATGTTTTCTTGTGCTGTTCTATCGAAAAATGCCCAAGCAACAGACTTGTCGATCTCCATATTTAAAATAACCCTTTGTTTTTTCACTCTAATATGTTGTGGATAGGACGTGAGAATACCACTGGCCAGAGTGGCTGTGATCTCTGGAGTACAGCATTTCTTAGAGAAAATCAAGTTATTCCGGGAAATCTACACTCCCCAAATAAGAAGAAGGGGGAGTTCTTTCATTGATTCCATAGTAATAGATCTTCTCCAGTTTTCCCAAGCCTGTAGAATGTTTATACCAGCCCAGTTACACAGGATGCCATATATCTTAGTACATTCTTTCCACATAGAAATGATATACGGACAAGTCAGAAATAGATGAAAAACCGATTCCTCTGTACATTTACACAATGTGCACCAGCCCGGTCCCTGAAAACTCCTTTTCTGTAAGTTATCCCAGCATGGAGCCTTATTCTCCAAAACACACCACATAAATAACCTAGATTTCGATGGGCAGTTGATTTTCTAGAGAGTCTTCCACCACCAAACTGCAGCTTGTTCCACCCCATGTGCACTCAGTTTGATATAGCCTGCCTTTGGTGTATACTTTCCATTCTGTGCTACATCCTAGATTAAGACATCTTTCCTATCCTTAAGGATAATCTGATCCCTAGATAGTGCCCTTATATACCTTTCTTGATCCCTAGTTTCTGGTTCATCAAGCCCCAGGTCCCTAGCCCGAATCCATGATTGTTCCCACCTGACCATCTTAGTGGATCCACGAGCTTATGAATGAAAATAATACCAATCTATCTTAAAGCCAACACTGCACTATCCATAAGCTTATGCTATTGTATACACCTGGTCCATGGGTCTTCACCAACCCTGATTTTTCTTCCATTCCCAATCATCCATGCCACACCATTTTCAATGACATCAAATGATTTGACAACAGCTTTCCAAAAAATAGAATCCCCAGCATGAGATTTTTTTGGGCACCAAAGCCATTCCTTAGTCGAATCAGGGCTAATATATTTATGAATCATCACATGAGACCACAAATTCTCCAACTTCAGAACTCTCCATCCCCCTTTATCCACCAGGGATTTTGCAAAGAGGAAGATGTTTTTGAGTCCCCACCCCCCTAACCCCTTTGGGATAGCAATCTTCTCCCACCTTACCCATGGGGTCGTATGTCCTTCCTATTTTGCACTCCAAAGGAAATGAAAACAAATTCTGTGAGCCTTTTCCAAAATGCTTTTTGGAATCCATGCTAAAGACATCCAATCGACAGGAATGGCCTCCAGAATAGCTTTGACCAGAACCAGTCTACCAGCCCTGGATAACCATTTGTGGCTCCACATCTTCAGCCGCTTTTCTAGTTTCTCAAGTAACCAGACCCAATCCTGCTCCCTGTAATCGTTGGGTTTTAGAAAAAAACCCAGATATTTCAACCCTTCCTCCAGCCTTTCAATATTGAAAGGAAATAAAGTCAAAAGTTCCTGCTCCTCGTCCTTATTTAACAGGTGTGTGGTCACCGTAGATTTCCCAAATTTTATATTCATGCCAGTTTCTTTTGAAAAAAGCTTCAATATATCATCAAGAGTATTAAAATCCTTGACTGAACCAGAGCAGAAAATCAATACATCATCCACGAACAGTAAATGGGTAAGTTGCAGGTTCTGTGAAAGCTGGATACCAGAGAAAGTTCCAATTCGATTAGCCTCCTTTATGGATCTACTTAGACCCTTAGCCACCAATAGAAAAAGGAAGGGAGACAGCGAACAACCCTGTCTCAGCCCTCCCTCCACATGGAAAAAAGGGGATGCAACCCCATTGATCAAAACCGAAAAGGACACAGTAGTGATGCAGCTCATCACCCATATGATAAAAGCAATATCAAACCCTAAATGTGTTAGCAGCAAACGAATATAGAGCCTGCTTACCTTGTCATATGCTTTAGCAAGATCAATTTTCAGAACCGCACCCTTAATATTTTTATTTTTCAGGCTATGCAAACCCTCCTAAGGAACCCCAATAGCCTCATGTATCATTCTCCCCTCCAAAAAAACAAATTGTTCGTCTGTTATATGTTCTAATAGAATCCTCTTCAATCTATTGGCGATAACTTTTGTAACCACCTTATAGATGCAATTACAAAGTGAGATAGGTCTGAAATCATTTAATGAGGTAGGATTGTCCACCTTAGGGATCAAGGAAATGAAAGTGGAATTGAAGCTAGTCGGGATCCTCCCAGAGGTTATGGTATCCTCTACTACTTTTAAAAGATCCCTCCCAGTAAATTGTAGAGTTCCAAAAAAAATTCAATCGTCCAACCATCAGGACCTGGGCTTTTGTCCTTCTGGAAACTCTGCAGCACAACCTTAATTCATTCCTCTATCACTTCATCCATCAAATCTCGGTTATCTTCCTCCTCCACAAATCTAGGGAAGACTTGAGCAATTCGTATAACTTTGCCAAGGGTAGCATGTGTTCGGGCTTTATACAAAATCTTGAAATGCTCCACCCCAGTAGAGGCCATTTCCTTCAAAAGTGTCATGTACAATATCATGTTCATCTTCAAGACTCCACACAGTATTGGTAGCATTTCTCCCTTTGGCATATGCATGAAAAAATTTGGTGTTGTCATCCCCACACTCCAACCAAGTAGCTCTGCTCTTCAGTCTCCAAGTTTTCTCCCTTTCCAACAGGAGAGTGATCCTCCATCCTTCCAGGCTTTTCAAAGCATTCTTATCCACCTGGTTCAATAATCCACCACCATCTTGATCATAAATAACAAATAGCTCCAATTCGACTTGTTGTAGATCCCTGGAATCCCTCTTTCGCTTGTCCACAACCCAGGTCTTAATCACTTCTTTCAAGTTCCTGAAATTCTCTGCAAATTGGAATGCAACATAGTTTATATTCCTAGGTTCAAAATGGGGCCAGCCATTGGTAATCAAATCTATAAAACTTTCATCTTTGAGCCAAATTTTATTAAATTTCAGAGGACTTGGTGGTTTGACCGGTCCATTCTTGAATTCCAGGAAAATGGGGAAATGGTCAGAGAGGCCTCCTTTCCCCACCCACTGCCTAATAAAATGATGATTGTACACAATCTTCTCTGTAACAAGAAAACGTTCCAGTCTTTCCGCCCCCCTCCCTTCCCCACATCTATTGTTTTTCCATGTAGATTTGAGCACACATGGCTCAACATCCAGCCAGTTTCTCTCCACCAAGTTCCTTGTAAAATAATCAGTCAGCAAGTATGATTGCACATGAGGTCCCCAAACCTCAACCTTCCTCAAGGAGAAATTTAGATCTCCTCCAATAATCATCATATCACCCCAAAAAAGGGAATTGCTAAAAAATATTATCCCATAAGGGAATTCTATTTAGGTACAAGCCATAAATATTAATAACACTGAAAATGTCCACATGTTCCAAGGCTCTGAGGGTTATGCCCAGAAACGATTCCATGCCCCACACATTCAAAACCTTGACACTCCTTGTATTCCAGCCTATTTCCAGTCCACCCGAGCATCCTCTAACATCCAGGGTCTCAAAACACCAACCTCCAAACCGTCTTTCTAAATTAGCTTTTACCTCTACTCCAGCCCCCAGTGTTTCCTGAAGTAACATAATCTCAGGGCGGTCTACCTCAACCACCCTTCAAAGTGCTAATGTTTTTTGGGGACTAGCAAGACCCCGGCAGTTAAAGGATAGAATCTTCATCTCCTACCCTTCTTACGAGCATTCACTGCTCTAAGTGCCCTATCAATTGAAATATGTTTTCCTTCCAAGACATCCTTCTTAGCACGAGACTGTGCCTTCACCAAATGTGAAACTATGCCCCTCTCCCTAACAGTAACAACAAAGTTTTACCCAGACCTCCTAAAGTACCTTTAGTGCAAGATCCAAGGAATGATAACCCGAGTCAGTGGATTTGGTAGGGGAAATAGGATCATTACCGAATCTAGAAGGACCGTTTCCAAAACTGGCCCAAGAGGAGGTTCCTCAACTAAAGCAGCAGAGTTAGGTGACCAAAGCTCAATAAGATTCAGATTTAATTTCTTTAGCCCCTCCACCCAGTCAATACCATATACACTTAAATGTTTTGCAAATAAATTAATGGACGAAGGTAGAGTGTAAGAAGAAGTACCAGGTGCTCCAACCAGTCTTACCCTCTCAACTTCCGGCAGTGTCCCTGATGGATCCACCTCGGCCTCATTGCCTTCCATGGATGTGATCTCTTATCCCACTGGAGAATGAGATAGAGAGAAGGGTTTAGTCTTTTCCCCCTCACCTCCAAACAGAGAGCTGCTACTTTCCTTGTGACGCCCATTCCTAGCATGTTCCACCAAGGGAGAGTCTACCGTCGGGTTTCCATACACATGGCATCGTCTATAGCGGAAGGGGATTTTTTCATAGTCCAGCGTCCAGTTGTGGGAGTACTCCTTCCAAGTAATCTTCATAACACCAGGAAGCCCATTCCTAATGTTAATATTGACAAGAATCCGATCCACCCTTTTCAGCTTAGTGACCCTAAAAGAGTAATCTGCCTCCGGAAAAGAACCCAACGTATTCTCAATGTGCACAAAATGCTCCTCATACTAGAAAGGCAATGGAAGGCCCGACATCCTGACCCATGTAGGTACAATGTCCACCCTTTCTCGGCTCGCATCGAAGAGAGGGTGACATTTCTTCAGTAGTACTGACACTTGTTCAAAAAACTAGTTATGATTTAGTACCCATAGAAAATGATCTTCAAACTAAAAGTTGAAGGCATACAATCCCCGCACCAGACCTTCCACCTCAAGAACAACCCCCAAATCCCCCATCCAACATTCCTCAACCCACTTGTTCACAGACCTGACAAAGAGCAATTTTCCCATGAACCGCTTGACCAGAGTGTGTTTATCCATCATTTCCATCCTCTCCCAACTAATATCCTCCCCCACAACATAGTTAACAGTCGGAGTCATCTTTGGCCATTTTTTCCAGTGTTTGCAATGCCCTTTCAATCTCGAACGTTCATCCACCTCACCACTGGTATCATAAAGATCCTTCACCACAGGGCTCAGATAGCCCCTATATCCTCTCGCCCCAATAGCATGGCCCACAAAAACCCAATGCACTTCTACCTCAGTAGTATCCTCCAATCCCCCACTGGGTCCATCTCTTCCACACCACAAACCCTCAGTCCGCGACCCCTGAGTACCCTGGGCGACAAAACCTGTCGTAGTGCTCCTACCAGCCACATGATCCTGCACATCTGCAAAAACACTAACATCTGGGAGAAATAGTTCGTCTAGCCTGTAACGGCCCAGGAGATGTCAGTAGATATTCCGATGGTGATAACCATCTCCCACAACCGGAGAGGGATTGTTTGCAGCTAAAACCTCTGGCCAAAAATGCCCAGTGGCCTCCACCTCAGCAGCCAGTCCTCCCACTGGTGAAAGCCTAAAAATACCCTCCTATAGAAGATCAAGAGAGTAATCCATGAGGTCCTCCTCCAGCATATTTCCACAGGGTTCAGTAAACCATAGTAAAAGTAAAATATGACTTACCACCACAAAAAAACCCTAACAAAAGAAAAAATTCCTCGATCCACTCAATCGCACCGACCATTTGTCCACTTCCCTGTCCGCTACTCAAGATCCTCTGCACACTGACCTGACCATCACAGACTGCAGGCCATGCCTGTGAACAGTAGGGAAACCTAGACCCTAATCATCGCTGCCTGCCGAAAACCTCACACAGCTCATTCCTATTTTTGTATCCAGCTGTACTCTGGTCTATTTTTTCAGGTTGGTGAAACATTATTTGCAAGTAGTCTTATTTGGAAATTATTTAGTTGGGGACATGAAAGTTATTATTTATGGTTCCATTGTGAATTCGATGGTTTATATTTGTACAAAGGGTATAATAGCATATAAATACATGGCTTGAGCTTATTTTTGTTTCCAAAGGTTTGTTCAAACAAAAGGTATTTTTTAACCTTTGGTATGGCCAATGCAATTTTTTTTATGGTGATAGTGTGTTGGATATTTGAATATGTAGGTTCCCTATAATATGAATATATTGGGATAAATATTCCGAACGAAGACATTCTTTGTGGAGAACCTCAAACAAAAAGGGCTCTCCTTTTTTTTAACAGGAACCGGAAACAATTTAATTATAATAAAAAGGTTGTGCACATCCATCCAAAACATAAAATAAACACTAAATGAAATATGTTTTCACCATGGCTAAGAAAACCATGACTACAACTACCATATATTTGCAAAAAAAAAATTGTTTCTTCCTAGATTTCACCATACTAGAGGAGGGATAAACCATGACTTTAACAAAATACAAAAACACATGAACAAAAAACATGTGGCAATGAGACTACTTATTTTTCTTTGCTTCCAGGCCTAGACAAGGATTTGAGACTAATACTTCTTCCATTGCTTGCGCTTTGTTAGCTATTGTCTCCTAGAAATGGCTACATTGAGTCATATTGACCATTTTTTGCACATCTTCAGCAATTCGATCAACATTTCCCAGAAGTTCCCTGATTAACACATACCCAACATCAATTGAGAGCTCCTGCTTCTGTCTGATTCTGCTGCAAACCGCTTCATATTCATTTCTCATGTGTATTTTGAAATCAACAATTTCACCCTCGATATTGTTTAGGCCCTTTAGCTACCCTTTTCCTTCACGCTTAGCTGCCTCCATAAATGATAACTCCTCCAACGAGCACCTAGGAAAGCAATGTATCAAGCCTAAGAATTTCGAAACATAAGCCACATCATCTGCCTCACTCTCAATCCCTACTTGTTGAAGAATACTATGCTCTTCCCATTGATAATATCCCTGCTCTACTTCCATTTCACATGTGGGAGCAACAAGACCGAAATGCTAGAGTAAATTATGCCCTCCACCGATGTAAATGCTCTGACTAGAGTTCACATGGGCTTGTACATGCAACCCTCCATGTATCTACCTGCCACCACAGAGAGGTTGGTTGTGCAGATGCATGTCCTTTTGACCTTCGCTTTGGAATATTGGGAAAGGATCCCAAATTAAGTCATGGGACATAGTCTACTTTAAACCCATCCTTGTTGTAATACACCAAACCTAATTCTAAGCTAGCTCCTTTATTATCTATATAGTCATATTTTCCATTGTTTTCCATAAGAACATGAAAGAAACTAGTTTTTGTGTCAGATATGAGGTGTGAGATTCTTTTAGAAACTCTTTTGCATATGGTATTTCTTTTTTCATATCCTTTATGCATCTTTTGGATGTCTTGTCTTAAATATCTTATTATGGCTATTTTGTCTACATCTACTTTGGCGATGAGTTCGAGCCCAAGAAAAAGAGTCATCCACTCAGGTCCGTTGTTAGTTTTTGTTCCCAATCCCCATGCGAAAGACTCAAATATATTTACTACGGGAGAAAAAAATATCTCTCCTGCACCTACCTCCCCAGGGTTCCCTTTAGACGCTCCTGCCACTTTTTGAATTATTTTTTGTTGTATATGATTTCCTAATTCTTGTTTCCTTTTGAAAATATTTTGAACTGAAGTGAGCTCTACCTCATAAACTCTTTGCACCAATGAGCCTCATTCCTAGATAAGGTTCATGAATGGGAAGAGTTATACATTTGGTTCCTAATCTCTTTGTGATCATGCTGATTGATTTACACACAACACTTATAGAGTTTTCCTTTCATCCTTCAAAGATGAGATTATTTATTGTGAACCATATTTTTAAACATATATTTATGGGTGCCACTTCCCATACTTTCTGAAGAGTTGTTTTTTTTCTCAAATTCCATGGGAAATACTTTTTCCAATTAGCTATGAAATCTTGTACTTGGCTCGAAATTATTATTTTCTCAACAAGGTGTTCCATAACTTTGTTCCAAGCTTCTTTAGCAAAGGCATAATTCAAGAGTAAATTATTTACGTCCTCCTGTGAGGTTTTGCAATGAGTGCACCAATTTGGACCTTGGAATCCTCGTTTACCAAGATCATCTGTAGTGAGGAGCTTATTCTGAGCAAGTAGCCAAATGAAATGATTTATCTTTGGTATTCCTAAAGGATTCCAAACCTTTATCTACTACCTGGAATCTTGAGAATGAACATTCCCTTCCAAAATTTTATACCCTTCATTTACCGAGTACTCTACAGATCTTACCCATCCTCTTCGTTCCTTTTCACCATGACGAATTGGAGCTTTCCTATGAAGATTCCAATGAAAGGTCATTGTATTCGTTATATAACTATTGTAGTGGACTTAGATCCTTCCAACCTTTCCATTATCCACTATTTTCCCATATTGAAATATCATTTAGACTGATCGATTCTTTATTTTTCATCCATTAACGAATTCCTTCAAGGCCAATCACTGTGTCTAGTCTAGGGTGACCCAAAATTCTATCCTCCCACATCTTTATTTTCTTCCCATTCCCTGGGATCCAGTAAGCCTTTTCTTTTACGATACCAGGAGAGGATTTACATAACTCCCATATGTGGGTGCCCTTCCCTTCCTCAATGTGACCAATACTTCTTAATCTTTGCCTCCTTATGTATTTCTTTCTTAGAGCTTCTTTCCACCACTCTTTCCTCCCCACAATCATTCTCCATACCATCTTATATCCCATTGTTGTGTTCATAAGACGAGGTTATCTGAAACATAGCCCTCCATTTATCTTTGGACTTTTGACAGCATTCCAATTTACTAAGTGAAACTTATTTCCTTGATATTTTCCTCCCTGCCAAAGAAATTTCCTTAGTTCCACACTTTTGTTGTTCATAACATTTTTAGATGCTAAGAAAATCGCACCGTTGAAGATGGGGTAAGAGGAAAGAACATATTTTACGAGGGTTACTTTCCCAGCTAGGTTGATCCATCTCGTTCCCCAGTCCTATACTTTATTCTTAATATTTTGTAGAATTGGGGTCCATATCATGGAGCTAGCGTTTTTCCTGCTACTTGTTACACCTAGATATTTGAAATATTTCCAATCCACCTCTACCTTACACCTCAAATCCATAGATATTTCTCTCAAAGTTTTAGGATTACAATTCCACCCGTATAAACAACTTTTTTTAGAGCTTGCTTTTCCCCCCTAAAGCGGAGAGAAAGAGGTCCAAGGTATTTTTGAAACATTTTGCCAGATTGACTAAGGCACTTCCCAGAAGTATGGTATCGTCAGCAAATTGGGCATGATTTATTGGGTTAACTCCTCTCGCTATCAGCAATCCTCGAATGGAACCTTCCTTCTTTAACATATTCATCCTTCTACTCAAAGAATCTGCAACAAGCATGTAGAGAAAGGGAGATAGGGTGAAACCCTGACAGATCCCTCACAAAATTCTAACTAAGCATGTAGGCCTGCCACTTACCAGAGGTGTGATCCATCGGGAACTTATGCAACCTTTGATCCATCTCACAAATTGATTAGAGAACCCAAATTTCCCAAGAATCAAGAAAATAAATTCATCTCTTATTCTATCAAAGGCATTTGCTAAATCTAATTTTATATCCATACCTCCTTCCTTTCACCTTTGACTAGAGTGGACTAATTCTTGGACCACAAGGATCTAGTCAAAAAAATTTCTACCTGCAATAAACCCTCTTTGATTTGTTGAGATAATCTTCGGGGTGAGCTTTTTGAACCTACTAGATATGATTTTCATTAGAATATTATATGATGAATTACACAAATATATTGATTTGAAGCGCTTAATAGAAGTAGGATTATTCTCCTTAGGAATCAAAGTGAGGAAGGAAGTGTTTGGTGCGCACCTAATTTTTTCTTTGTCTCTAGTCCAATTGAGCATTACGATGAAATCTTTTTTAATGGTAGGACAACCCTTCCTATATAATTTTGTGGAGAAGCCACCAGGTCTCAAAGCTTTGTCTAGATGCAACATCGAAATTTCCTTGTAAACCTCCCCTTCCGAAATAGGTTGAGACAAGTATCCATTGTCTTCTGCTCTTATTAAAGAGGGGATTTCTGCACTCATTGTTTTCCATTTGTTGCATCGTAATCTTCCTCTTCTTTGTATAGGTTTCCAAAGAAGAGTTTTATCTCTTCTTTATTTCTTTTTTCCCTTAAATTTGCTCTCCATTGTCTTTTCCTAGTTCAATATTGCCTCTCTTTGCGTTGATTATGGGAAAATTTAGTATTTTGTTCCCCGCTTTCTAGCCACAAACCTTTAAAACGTATTCTCCATTCTTCCTCTTCCTTGTTGGCTAGATCTTCACATTCCATGTCCAACTCTTTTTCTTTTCTCATTATTTATTCAATGACTTAATCCTCCTGTGTTTTATGTTGCAATTCCCCTAACTCTTCCATTTTCCTTTTTTTTTCTTTGCTTGGGTCTTGATAGTGCTCCTTTGCCCATGTTTTAAGTGCTTCTTTCATGTTTCTTAGTTTGGATTCCCAAACAAATCTTAGGGATCATATAACATAGATATTCCAGGAATTTGTAATGATATCGAGCACTCCTTCAGACTTCATCCATACTGGATTGAATCAGAAATGCATAGGACCCAAATTCTCAATCAGTGCAAATAATAGGGAAATGGGCCTATGATTTGATATCGCCGAGGGAAAAATTTCAGAATCTGGAATGAAAGGTTTATTGAGAAAGAAAGAGCTTACCAAAAATGTATTGAGCCTAGTTGCAATGTGGCCAAGTCCCGTTATTTTATTATTCCAAGTATATTTTCCTTTCTTTGGCTTGATGTCTATCAAATTCCAAGAGACCATGAGATCTTATCATCTTTCTCCAAAATGATCACAAACTTCGGACCCACCTCTTCTTTCTTTTGTTGAGATTGTTGCATTAAAGGCCTCTACAATAATGCATTTTGCATGCATTTTCCCTCCTTTTGCGATTCCAAGGAGTTCCAAAATTCTCCTTTGTCCCCGTGAAGCATTGGTTCATATACATTTCCAACCCAAAAGGTCTCCTTTTTTTCCAAGTCCTCTAATTCCACAAATAGCCAATTTTGATTCTCAATGTAGAATTTGAATTTGTAGAGGGATTTACCCCCCATGTGAGAATCCCTCCCAAAGCGCCCACCGCACTTACTCCTTTCCCTTCTCCTTTAGGCCATAATCTATTCATTAAATTCTTGTTCTATGACTCAAGCATTTTAGTCTCCGAGATCAAGAAGATTGTTGCAGATTCTAAGTTTTTTATTCTTCTCACCGCTTCCATTTTTTGTTTTCTGCCTAGCCCTCTACAATTCAAGAGACTATTTTCATTATTTATTCGGGGCAGGTGGAATAGTCTTATCTTTCTTCTCCTTTGTAATACCTTGAGGTTTCCTTCCTGCTATGATGGCTCTAACGTGTTTATCCATACTGGTTTTCTTACTTGTTGCTTTCTCTCGAGCTGCTTCCATGTCTCTTAATATTTTATTAGGTTTTCTTCCCTTCTATATTTGTGGTTCTGCCTCTTCTTCGTTGCTTTTAGACGTTTCCTCCCGTTACAACTGATTTTACCACACACGGTTGATCACAGATTTATGGCCTTCCCTGTCCCTATGCAGACTCTTTGGAACCCATGGACCAATATTATACTTTGATGTTTCCAAGTTCATCCCTAAAAACACCTATTTATTGTTGTACGCGACTTTTAATCCCATACTCACGTATATACATGGATATTGACCTCAAACCCACGTACATCGAGATGTGTGCATAAGTCCAAATATTTTTGGAGTTTTCCTTGATGTGTGTCCGAACCACTTGTCTCTTGGCCTTCCATATGCCTCGAAATTTCTCAGATTTGACCCTCCATTATCCCTTTGGAGTGCTATATTAGGAACCCCTTGGATAAATTGAAGAAGAGGAATTGAAGAGCAAGAAAACTATAGTCCATTGTTGTCGTAGCTTGCTTGTACTTGAGTCTGCGTCCCTTTGTCCCTTTGGAGCACTTTGTGTTCTTCCAAAGCTTGCCTTTGCTTGTGAGCTTGATATCGAGAGATAAAGGATTGAGGTGGTGGAGGCCCAGGGGGAGGACTCGGTTTCTCCAGTTCGCAGACGTGCCAACAGAGGTTGTCACTTATGTAATCTCTGATTTGATTAATATAAATATCTTTTCCTGTCCAATGATGTGCGTTTAAATGAATATTGAATCCATGGATGTGTTTAATTTCTTATACATTATTGATTATATATGCTAGAGTAGATCTAACACCATATTATATAGCATGCTTGTCTTGTTTGCTGTTGTTGAGAGCAAATTGCTAACACAAGTGGGATTGGAAAAATCTCAACGGGGATCTACTTCAATCATCTGGAATAAGGTATGATTCGAGATCCTTTAGTGTTAGATGTTTGGTTTCTCTTGCATATTGGGAAGGGATTGATTTCTGTGGTTTCTCTGTCTGTTGTGGTATACCCCAAGCCATACGAAGTTTCTCTCCGTAACAGAATTGGTGACCATACTAGGGAGGTTCCTTATTGTTTTTTCTTTGGGGGTTTTTGGCATTCAATGTACTTGAATTGATCTGATTTTTCTGTTTATGTGTCGGGTCTGGGGGCATGTTTTCCCAGTAGGGTCCTGAAGAAGTAAACTTTGTCTCAGCCTGTCTGTTTACCTGATTGTTCTCTCTTTTTCTTCCTGTATGCGGGTTTTGCTTTCACAGTCGCATGTACATGCGGATTTTCCTAGAATAGTCATGTATGTAAAAAGATTTACTGAGAACAGTCGTGTATGCCTTGATTTTTTGCTTTATTGGTAGGATTAAGCGTTGTTGGATGAGTTTGGATGATTGTTGAGTCTTCTTGGATGCTTCTGGAGTCTATATACACCCCTGTTTCTAGCCAGAGACTTCTTTTAGTTCGATTTTTTTAAATGTTCTTATCATTCATTTTCTATTTTTTGTTTTGAGATTAGTGCATTAGGTCTCTTTTACCTTAGTGCTTTGCTTGGCTGTTGTTTGTGAGTGGTTTCAGAGTCTCAGGGTGGTAAAGTCATCTTTTTTCTTTTATATCTCATTTAATTCAAAAATACAAAAAATATTTTGCTTTTTGCATAATTATGCATTGCTTGCATTTTTCATTAGCATGGTACTTGCATTAGGTTTGCTTGGTGAATTATAGTCAGATTTTCATATAGGAATGATTGCATATAAATTTGAAGGAAAAATTTTGAACTTCACGTAGTAGCATACCCTATTTTTCATTCTACACAGTGCATTTGCATTGATTGTTAGGTGTGCATTTTACTTCTTGTTGCGTCATAACTTCATTAGTTGCATGTCCATTTACCCTTTGAGTAATACAGCCAATTAAAATCAACGCATAATAAAATGAATTACACTCTTTTCTTTTCTAGGGTGCATCAACAAGATTAGGTTGTAGGGTCTTGGAATAGTTAATTGTAAGTTAATTCTCCAAGACCACTAAACAAAACAATTAGGTGTCTGTTCATGTGAGAGTGTGAAGCCTTTGGTATAATTAGTGTTTCTCAGGACGCTCCTCTTACATCAGAGTTAAGCATGAGGCATTGTGTGCGATTGTGACTGGGATGACCCCTGGTTACTTTGTGTGAGCACCGAAGATATTTCCAAGATTGTATTCGTATCTGGGGGCCTTTTAGGTATTGGCTAGTACACCCCTGGTGTACCAGTTGTGCTTTCGGGCTTCGGGCTTTGTTACCCTGCCCATACGGTCAATCCCACCTGCGATTTTCCGCCTGAGCATTGATTATATTGAGGTGACCTTAGTTTCCTTACCTAGGTTATCAAGGGGGTATTTGTAGAGGTTATTCTGCAGGTATCTTATCCGAGTAGGGGTCGGATGACATAGTCACTATATGTGTTGAAGCTGAGGGACACTATAATTGGTTATGAACCTCTGCTTGTTGTGCACGGGAGTCTCAAGCCTCTCCTAGGTGAGACATACCTATTTCATTCGGGAGCTCACATATCCTACCCTTGGTTTTTTGTGATTTCGCTTTACATTTTTTAGGTGTATGCTTTGTGCACGCTAGTTTGCTTAGTGTTACGTAGTTAGATTGAGTCTTTTATTTTTATTTGAGTCATTGTGGATTCGGGGCGGCACCTCACCATTCTCATCATTTAGTAGGACTTCCGCCTTCCACATCTCCTCCTCCATTGGGAGAGAGAACCAGACAGTCCATGGAGACTACTTCTCACTTTGATTCACACACCATGGGATATCATGAGGATGAGATTCCAGAGATGTCCTCTCCACCTCACGAGGTTGGGGAGGGTGATCCTACTAGCACATATGATCCACCACATGAGCATCCTTCATGATCTGGTTATGATCCCTCATTCATGGGTCACCAATATTGGTTTCCGGGAGAAGAGACTCACTTTGAACCCACGAGCACTAATAATGATAGATATAGCATGCCTGATATCCCCGAGTCCTATCCGGCATATTGTGCCAAGTCAAAAATTGACCCTGGCACTATGTATGGGGGCACTTCCATTCCTTTCCATGCAGAGAGGTTTGGGGGCACTAGTCACATTGCACCTTCCATCCCTGTGGTGGAGGCATCTTCACATGCTTATCCTAGGCCTAGTGTTAGTAACCCTATTTGGATACCAGAACCGAGATGTGTGAAAATTGGGAACACCACTTACATTCCTTCACATGTTCCATCATCTTCGACACTCGTTCCTTCAAATGCCTTTTTAACAACCCATCCTCCCCCTAATTCGCGTGGTCCTTCTGGTCGGAATACCACTGCTAATCATGTCCATTCTAATCATGTTCACACCGTAGTATCGCAAGGCCATGTGCCTCCTTCTGTGTCAACATGACATGTACCTTCACATGGACCATCTCATGGACCTTCTCATAGACCATCTTATGGTTCGAAATATGGAGCTTCACATATACCTTCTTATGGTCCGTATTACGGAAAAAACCACCAATCGTATGGGTACGGGTATCAACAACCCATTTACTCTCCTAATTATGGATTTGTAGCACCTCACCATTAGGGTACTCCGCATTACAATGCTTCCATGCAACCCTTCATGGGTCAAATGGGAGGAGGTTATTTTCCCACTAGCCATGGCCATGGTATCTATAGCAATCAATGCTATCAAAACCAGTCCTATCAGGGAGCGTGGCATCGACCAACTCAACCTAGGCTCCCTTTCCTTACGACCTTAAACTTACCTAATTTGTCAATATTGATGAATTATCTTGTGTCTCATAATCCAGCATGGCCAGCAATCCCTACCAAGCTTCCTTCGGACATTCCCAAGTCCGAAGGTAAGGCTGGTGAAGATCCTGGTGAGCATGTCACCACTTTCCACCTTTGGTGCTCTTCCAATTCCTTACACGACAATTCCATCCATTTGAGGCTATTTCAACACACCCTCACGGGTCCTGCGATGAAATGGTATATAGAGTTACCAGCGGGCGCTTATGCTACGTTCGATGATCTTGCCATGACTTTTTTTAATCATTTCCAGCTACCCATATGTTACGACGTCGGTACCAAACTCTTGTCAACTTTTTGGAAAGACAAAGCCATGCGCATTTCGAATCATATTCAAGAGTGGCGTAGACGAAAACGATTAATTAAAGCCTTTATACCACCAGAGTTTCTTCTAGAATGGTTTCTCAAGTCATTGTTACCTTACATCACGAAGGATGTTTCTACATCCGAAGTTCAAAATGAGGACCAAGCTATCTTTAGGGCTCAAGAGTTGGATTTGATCTATGCTCAATCCGGACTCTTGTATGAGATTATCCTGAATGCTCCAAGATCCAATTTTGACCCCAAGATCAAACCTGGGCCACATGCCGATGGTATTGTTGGCTCCACAAGTACCAAACTTGCAGACTTGGTTACAAAACAAGTGAGCCAGTTATCGATTAACTAGCCTGCATCAAGACAAGCTACGGCTTCGTCTCAACCTACCCAATCGACGAGTGTGCTCTCCGTGCAAACGTCGAACCCGAAAGGAAACCAACAGCCCAGAAGGAATAAAAAGAAAGGAAAAAATAATTGTAAGGGTGGGAATAAAAATGAAAATGGTAATAATAATGATAAGAACACGAATAATGATGGGGGGAACAAGCAGCCTAAACGTAAGGTGAAGTTTCCTTGTAAGTTGTGTAAGGAGGATCACCTCACTCACTTGTGCCCTCGTATGGAGGACGCCTCAAAGTTCATAGCACAAGGCCCAGATGTGTTTACTAATCCTTTACCTAATAATCAAAATATGAACTCGAGGACCGTTGATCCTGGTTGTGCATATGGTGGAACTCAAAACCCGTTGGAGGTCGCTCTTGGTCACAGTTGTATCAACATGGTTAAATCTTCCAAAGTTGTGACACGTGAGAAAGATTATGGTTCGTCACAACCAGACCTTGGGAAAGAACCTTCCCCACCCGAGAGCCCTTTGCGAATTGAAAATCCTACGAATAAACCTGAAGCTCCACCTCGCATTCCTAAGGGAGTCTTGAAGCGTTCGGGGCACAATTCTAATGTCTGAGCCACCTAGACCTATTCAGTTGTCAAGGATTTGGGACAGAATCCTTGTGTGATGTTCGTGTTAGAAGTGCTTCAGACTTGTCCTCCGCAGAGGAAGGCCTTGTTGTCTGCTCTTGGGGTTAGTGACGATAGCTCTTCTTCCATTATCAAATTTGAAACCATGGGAGTACAGCCTCACTTGCCTTACTACATGTCTCTTTTGATTCATGTAGAGTGTCTCAACAACACCATCATGCGTACTGTCATTGATGAAGGCGTTGTCGCTTTTGTGATGTATTTGTCTTGTTGGAAGGGCTTAGGTTCTCCCATGTTGTCTCAGTCTGCCAACATGTTGACGAATTTCAATGGTAGGTCTTTTCAGTCACACGGTATACTTCCTTCTCTATAGGTCCAATTAGGAGGGAATACTGTCGCGATCGAGGCCAAGGTGGTGATGTGCCCCTTGACTACAATCTTTTGTTGGGTTGGAATTGGATGTACAATATGCAAGCAGTAGCTTCTTCCCTATTTTGAGTAGTTTGCTTTCCGTTTAATGAGAAGATCATTACTATTGATCAAAATTCATTCCACAATCCGAGTGTCAATGCATCATCGGGAGCCTCTATCCCAATTATCGATCATTCTCAGCCGGCAACTGAGAATGTGGGTGTGGGTATGTATCCTTCTCTCATGGGAACCTTTAGTTGTCTTGTGCCTGTTCTTATGATTGGGTGTAGTATTGGTGGGGCTTCATCCTCGTTGAATTCAATATCTTTTCACACTACTCATATGGAAGATCCTTAGATTCTTCCTTCACCGAGTACTTCGAGTATGCCTGTCGAGACAGATGTGTCGTTGCCTGCAATAATGGTGGCGTATCAAGTGAATCTTGATCATGTTGTAGAGCCTAGTCCTTCATCTTCGTGGATGGAGGAGGAGGACCCTTATGTGTTACCTGCATGGGAAGTAGAGTCATCTCACTCTCATGATTGCCTTGATGATGTTTTTCCATCAGATGAAGCTATTCTTGAGGCCATGTCTGGGATTGAACAACCTTGGGAAGAGTTGCACCATAGATTGTATTTCCTTCCTAAGCTTGATCATTTAGAGTGTGATGACTTTAGAGAGATTCTTAGTGACAAAATTGGTAGCCCTGTGGTCCCATTAAGCTCTCCTGGTCAGATGGCTGAAGGGAACATGACTAACCTATCACCAACGATTCCTATCAATATTTCTTGTGGTCCTAGTAAGATTGAGAACGTCTACATTGGGGCGGGTTGTTCCCTCGGTGAGATTAAAGAGTATATCGAGCTGTTTAAGGAGTTTCGTGATATTTTCACTTGGTCATACAAAGAAATGCCAGGTATAGACCCTCGTATTGTCGAACACGAAATTAAGACCTATTCGGATGCAAAATTGGTTTGACAACGTTTGCGTGCCATGAATCCTAGAAAAGCACCCGCCATTAAAGCTGAGATAGAGAAACTGCTCAAAGTTGGTTTTATCTATCATGTTCCCTTGATGGAGTGGGTTTCAAATCCTGTTCCGATGGATAAGAAGCAGGGAGTGATCTGAATATGCACTGATTTTCGTGACTTAAATCGAGCCTATCCTAAAGATAACTTCCCTACACCATTTGTTGAACAAATTTTGGATGAGTGTGCAAGAAGTGAGGTATTTTCTTTTATGGATGGATTTTCTGGATATAATCAAATACAAATTAAGCCCGAGGATCAACACAAGACCACATTTATTTGTCCTTGGGGAACTTTTGCATATTGTAAGATGCCCTTCGGCCTTAAAAACACTGGAGCAACATTTCAGCGGGCCATGACCTTAGTCTTTCACGATATTAAAATGATTATCGAAGTATATTTGGATGATCTTGCTGCTCACTCTTATTTGAGAGAGCATCATCCTTATCATTTGCGATTAGTGTTCAAAAGATGTCGTCATTATCAAGTTCGTTTAAACCCTCATAAGCGCATCTTTTGCATGACAGTTGGTCATTTACTAGGATTCATCATGTCCAAGGAGGGTATTAGAGTCGACCCCTTGAAGTTTGACGCAATACTTCAATTGTCTCCCACACGTAACATTCAACACCTTCAATGTTTACAAGGTATGGTGAACTTCTTGCGAAGGTTCGTGGTCAATTTCGCCAACTTAACTAAAGGCTTCATGCGTCTGTTGAAGAAGGACACCCCTTTTTACTAGGATAAGCGAGCCCAGGAGTCTTTCAATGCTCTTAAGAAAGCCTTAGTAATGACCCTCATGCTTAGTCCACCAAACTATAGCCGTGATTTCTTGATTTATGTGGCCGCGTCTCATGAGACGGTTGGTATGGTTTTGGTTCAAGAGGATGAGGAGCTCCATGAGCATGTCATATATTATTTGATTCAAAACCTTATTGATGCAAAACTTTGCTATTCCTATGTGGAGAAGCTAGCCTTAGCCACTGTTCATGCGGTTCAACATTTGAGACATTACATTCTCCTTCGCCAAACTTTGGTCATAGCTCACATCAATCCATTTCAGTTCATCCTCACTAGAAGGATGATTAGGGGAAAATATAATAAATGGATTGTGATTTTGCAAGAGTTTGATCTCAAATTCGTTTCGGCAAAATCGAAGAAATCATTAATCTTTGCGGATCCCATATCAGATTTCCCAAACTTGGAGAAAGAGGAGGTTTATGAGGATTCTTTTGTCGATGAGTATATATTCCTCAAGTCAACTATGGACCCTTGGTACGGGGATATTCTAGTGTATTTGCAAACATTGAAGGTCCCTACTCACCTCTCACAGGATGAGCAGCGACGATTACGTCACATAGCGAAAAACTACCTCATAGTGAACGACACTTTGTACAGCCGTGGGGTGGATTCCATTTTACGTCATTGTTTAACCCATGATGAGGCTGAGGTCATGCTTAATGATTGCCACAGAGGGGCATGTGGTGGTCATTTATTTGGGCTTTCTACAGCCCAAAAAAACTTGAGAGCGGGTTATTTTTGGCCGTCTATCTTCAAAGATTGTGTTAATGTGGTCAAGAAGTGCCACCCTTTCCAGGTGTTTGCACATAATATGCGCTTGCGTCTAGCCCCGTTGCATCCTATTATCACCATCGGTCCCTTCACCAAGTGGGGGCTTGATTTTATGGATTGCAACCCAGCTTCGGCTGGGGGGCACCATCATATCATTGTGGTTGTTGATTACTTCACAAAATGGGCAGAGGCTATGCCCACAGTTAAATCTGAAGACAGTCGCACATTTTGTTTTCAACCAAATTATCACCCGGTTCGGCATTCTGAAAGAGCTTGTTACTGACCATGGTAGGCACTTTCAGAACAAAATGATGGAAGAGTTGGCTTCCAAGTTAGGATATACGCAAGAGCAATCCTCTTCTTATTACCCTCAAGCGAATGGACAAGTTGAAGCAGTGAACAAGTCACTTAAGTCTATTATGTAACGAACCATTGCACAAAGCAAGAATAATTGGCATATCATGTTATATCCTGCTTTGTGGGCCTATAGAACCGCGGTTAAGACTACCACCGGTTTTTCTCCCTATCAACTTGTGCATGGGGTGGAGTCAGTATTACCGATTGAATGTGAAATCCCTTCTCTAAAGCTAGTTGTGGAGCTTTTACCAGACACTTCCGCATTGGAAGAGCGTTTGGTCCACTTAGAGCAGCGACGAGATGCCTTAGTGGCTCTAGAGGTTAACAAGCGTCACGTTAAGGTCCAATATGATAAGTTTGTCTGTTCAAGGAGGTTTAGTGAAGGTGACTTGGTCCTTTTGTGGGATCAATCTAAGGAACCCTTGGGGGCATGAAAGTTTAATCCCATGTGGCATGGTCCTTACATGGTTAAACGTGTCTTAGATAAAGGCGCCTATGAGCTGGTTGATTATGAAGGGACAACCTTGGCGGAGCCTAGAAATGGGCTCTATCTCAAAAAATACTATGCATGATCTTTAGCCAGGGCTGATTTTTGTATATTATTGTACAGTTTTGCATTGCATAGTTAGGTTTTCTTATGGTGGTCGGGTTTGTTGATTAGCTTTCGTTTCATTTCTTATGACAGATGTCGATGGAATCTTCCATTTACATAGGATTCGATGATGGTGCTAGCCGCCACACTCAAAACTCAGCTTCGATTTCTTGGGTGATCTATACTCCTACGGGTCAAGTATTGTCTTCAAGAGGCGTATGTTTATGGCCTTTGTCAAACAATGTTGTTGAATATAGTGTCGTCATTGAGTTATTGCGTGATGCCATTTCACATGGTGTTCATTCTCTTGAGGTACGTCTTGATTCGTAGTTAGTGGTTTCACAACTTAATGGCTTGTATCATATTAGGGATTCGACATTATTACGAAGATTCTTACGTGTTAGATTGCTAGAACGACAATTTGAGAGTATAACATACATTCATGTTCCAAGAATTTTTAATCAAGTTGCTGACTCATATGCTAACTATGTGTTAGATTGGCATTTGTTTCACGGACCATAAGCATACCACAAACACATTTTACACACATGTAAATAAAATAAAAATCGATCATCATAAAAGTTTTTTCATTAAGTTCAAAAGTGACGTCATAATACATAAGTATTATTTACAAACTTGCATCTTTCGAGCTACCAAAATATATATACTACACGGTCATACAAAAACATATACACCCAGGCCTCTAAGCCTGAGGTGGAGGAGGGTGATGATCATGATAACACACTATGGCTCTAGCTAGTCGGCGAAACAGTCGAACCCATGCTCTTGGTACTCAACCCACCTAGCGCTGCATGGCCTCAGGCAAGTCCTTGACTTGCGCCATGGGTACTCTATGTGTCAAATGAACAAAGTTCATGTGGATGCTTTGGAGTGTCCACTCTGCATTCGCATCCATAATATCATCACCTCTTCCCCTCCATCGATGACGAGGAAAGCCATCTGGCCGTCGTGGTCCTACATTTGCATATACATGACTATGTGTCGTCACACCAAAAACAAGTATTTTGATTTCATATATATAAAAAAACAAAAAAAATTAAATAATTCAAAAATCAAAAGTGGGTTTGGGATTCTTTACCTATGTCTCCATAAGCCACTCCTGGTGGTAGGGGCATATATGGGTCTCCGCGGAAGTCTATCCCTACATAGGGGTAGTCATCTATGGTGATGATATGTCTCCGCCACCATGGAAAGAACTCTACTGGGTAGGGGTTAGCCACCCTACCACCTCCCAGTCTGCGCATGACATTAGCCCAGCGTTGCTGAGCTAGATCCTGGAGTCCATGTGGAGCAATGTCTACTCTAGGGCTCAGCCCTGGCACCCACTCAAAGAAGGATGTGCTCAATATGCTACCAAACCTGAAGTTCCATACCCTACCCATCTTGCAGTCATTGAGCTGTTGTTTCATGTTGCTCAACAACATAGTACTCCAGTCATATACTGTAGGTCATATACACTCTACTGCATAGAGCATCATTGGTCGTGAGGCTTGGTGGAGTGAAGCCAAACCTACAATCCTTCCTAATGCCAAGAGTATGGCTTTCAGCCCAAGAATCTGAATAGAGTTTGTTGGGATTTGAATCCCAACCTTCTCCATATCTGAAAGGCAGTACACAACTATGTACTCATCGATGGTCAATCCGCCTCCTGGCCCACGAGATCAGAGGTTCACCACCTCCCCTCATCGGGACAAACCTGTGATGAAATATATGTCCTCAACCTCAATGCTGAGTGACATCCCATCTATCTAAAATGTTTCAGACTCTTGATCCCAATAATCTACCAGCAGTTGGAGTAGTCTTGGTTTGGCCCTCAGGCTTCCAAGACGTTGTTATCAGGGATATAGCACCTTTTGCGGACAGAAGTCGTTCCTCTGGTTTGAATGGTTCATATCCAGATTCCAGAACAAATGAGTCACAACTAGGTCAAAAGACTCTCCCTAGAAGCTATGGATTCTTGGAATAATATCTCTGATAGAAGACCTGCAAAAACACAAAACACACAACAACATCAAAGATACCAGAAAACTATCCATAGATCCATATCAGTGACTAAGGAATCTAATAATATACATGTGATATTATAACACAACATATATATGGGAAAGAAATCAAGTTTGCATTAATATATGAATGAAAGAGATTACAACCATTTTTCCTTAGTGTCGATGCACTCCTTCAAAAGACTAACATCTCATCCCTGATAGCTCTAACTTGCTCCTCTATGCTCTCTAATGGATTAGGCCAGGATATTAATTCAGCAACATAACTTTACTCTTTTCTTTCTCCCCTCAACCATGGAGTATGAGCCTGGTTTCATAGGGATCAAAGGGATAGGAATGTTTGAGAAATAGGTGGGTGAGGTGGCCATGATCTCCCCAAAGCATGGATCTCGAGCTTAACTTACCCAGTTGAATAGGGATAAGGCTAGCCATGAAGCTTTTGTTCTAGAAGCTTTGTGAAACCTTCTTTTTTTCACTTTTTACCAAGGGCACTGCTTATACTCCCTTATGACAGAGCGGTGCAAGGTGAGAACCACGCCAAAGATAAAGGTCAAAGGTGATGGCACCTCTTGTCTTCCAAATGACTCAGGCGATGTTGTATAAGGTACCACTTATCAGCTAAAAGGTAAGAGCGGTGCTGGAGTTTTGGATGTAAGATCAACATCTAGAGCATTGTTTTCACTTCAATGTTTCGGATTGAGGGAAAATGAAGGTGTTAGAGATCTTATCACATGTTGGTGACAGGATTTGGGTATAACATACACCAAAACTTGTATAATCCACATTCCCGTAATGCTTATTAAGCCATGAGATCAGCTTGAACAGCTTCCTCAACATCACCATGTTCTGTCTCTCACCACTCTAGTACCATCCTGCACAAAAAACCAAGTTTTTGATCATTATTTGCCCATTAAATCCTTGTTTGCAACCCTATACATGACTATTTTCAAAATAGTCGTGTATGTACGCAGGTTTCGAGGCATTTTCCGCGTATGGAGAGCCCTATACGCAAAAAAAGCCCGATTTCCGCGTGGGCCGAAACGCCCAAGTTGGGATGGCCCAAAAAATTAATTTGACCATGGAATTTGAAATTTTTTATATCAAAATGCAAGATAGAGGCAAGGGAATCTACCTGGATTAAACGGGGAGGGATTCCACCAAACGATGCTCCCAGAATTCACTTTTGAAGTTCTGAGCTCAAATGCACTATGTTGGGTAAAAAATTCAAATGGTATGAAAAATTTTAAATTTTTCACTATTTATAGAAATATTTTGAAATTTTTACCCACTTTCTATAGTTTTTGGTTGTTTCTGATCATTTTGGACTGTTTGAACTAATTTGATGTTGTAGGAGCCCGTTTTGAGTGCGGTTTGACCGTGGCTTTGACCCGTTCGTGCCTATTTTAGGTATTATGTCTAAACTGGCATTTAGGTTAGGTTTCACATCCATTTGCACTTTGCATAACCTTATGATCGTTTCATCTTAACCTTAGGTACGAACCCATTCTATCTTGTCATGATCTTGCTGCTTTTAGAAGTGACATGTTGTGAATGGTAGAGCTTTCCCATACATGGGTACCCTAGTTAGATCCCATTTTGCATTTGGTGCCCATGCTAACATTTCTCTTGTAGGGTGTGGGAATCCTTTGTATAGTACCGCATGACTTTGAGAAAGAGCTTCATACTCCTCTTGAACTTTATGCTAGCCATTTCCCTAGGACTCCCTTGTATATGTCAAGTTATAATTGCATTATCATGAGTTTTGCTTGCCTTATTGAGCCTTATGTCAGCTTCAATGACTTCAATTATCAGCCATATAGCCCGAGCTTGTCTTATGTCTAGCCAGGTAGAGCCTTTTTACATATCTTTTGCAGCTTGATACCCCATTTTTTACTAGGAGGGGACTTTCCCCTGAGTGTCGTTATCCTGCACATGTTGTCCTTGCATTGAGCATAGGTATGTCCTGCTGCTTGGAACTAGCTTGTTTGAACCCTGACACTCATCTCCTCCTAGATTTGTAACTATAAAGCACTTTTATTCTTTTTCAAGCTTTTCAAAATATCTGAAAAAGTCCAAAAAAAAATAAAAAAACCAAAAATTCGAACAGGAAAAGATGTTATCTTTGGAAACAGTTGAGTAGTGTCTCCTTCGAACAGAGCACTATATATCACATATGTTGGTTGGGTTAGTAGTTTGATTATAGGAGCTGTACTCGCTTCTCTAAGTTTAACTCCATCAACTGGTTAAGCTTCTAGTCCCTATGAAGCCTCTGTTGATGCCTCCTGTGTCGTAGAGATGTCCCAGTTTTGCATACCGAGTCTATGCTGCCTACATTCAATCACCATTTGCCTTTATGCTCTTGTTCGAAGGAAGTTGAAACCTGAGTCGGCCATTCCTCAGTTGTCTTGACTTTGTATGTCGACCATTCCCAATACTATTACTGGTTCATGCACATCTTGTCCGAGTCCTTCCACATTATACAGCGTTGTTGAGTACCTTGCGTTGGTTGATGGGGGATGCCTTAATGCCCTCCTTCTAGCGGATTCCATCCCATTGACTTCAGATCGTTTATTCTGGGATCGGAATCTAGAGTCATTTGAGTGCCTTGAGACTTACAGTCATTAGTGGTAGGTTCTCTCGCCATCGACAGTTTTGGGAATACATCAATGTCCCCTGATCGATGGATTCTTTCAAGTGTTTGACCTCAACATATCTATTCACACTTATTAGATTGCACTCTAGTACCTTGATTCCCATTTTCATTACCAGTGGGTGATCTCGCGCCTGTTAACAGTATACATCAATGGTCGGTAATCAGACGATGGACTACTATGTTCGACCTTGACACCTCTATTCAAATAGTAGGACATGTACTCGTAGCAGTTTGTGTAGAAGACTTTCCAAATTGGTGGCATTCCACATATGCTACCTCCTTGATCGTGCCAGTGTTCATGAGATTTCAGCGCTTGTGACTTGATTCTAGTGTATGTCAGATATCTTCAGCCATTATGGAGATCTTGATCCATTGTATATCTTTAGCTTCTATGGAGATCTTGATCCTTTGTATATCTTCATCATGGAGATTCTGATCTATTATATATTGTACGTGGAGATGACCACACATATCAAATTTTGTATATCATGCCTATTCATGGCCATTGTACTCTTATGTATCTAGGACTGCTATATGTATTTGCAGTCATTTGCAGAGATTTATTATTGTACTATACTTATGGATGGCTGGTTCTTCCACCTGGTTCTTCATCACTCCACTTCTAGGATGGATTTATAATGTATTTTGGCCATCATGTTACCCCTCTAACCTCACACATTAGGGGGCATCTGTTACAACTGATTTTACCACACATGGTTGATCACACATTTATGGCCTTATATGTCCCTCTGCAGAATCTTTGGACCCCATGGACCAATATTATACTTTGATGTTTCCAAGTTCATCCCTAAAAACACCTATTTATTGTTGTACATGAATTTTAATCCTATACTCACGTATGTACATAGATATTGACCTCAAACCCGCATACATTAGGATGTGTGCATAAGTCCAAATATTTTTGGAGTTTTCCTTGATGTGTGTCTGAACCACTTGTCTCTTGGCCTTCCATATGCCTCGAGATCGCTCGGATTTTGCCCTCCATTATCCCTTTGGAGTGCTATATAAGGAACCCCTTGGATACATTAAAGAAGAGGAATTGAAGAGCAAGAAAACTATAGTCCATTGTTGTCGTAGCTTGCTTGTACTTGAGTCTGCATCCCTTTGTCTCTTTGGAGCACTTTGTGTTCTTCCAAAGCTTGCCTTTGCTTGTGAGCTTGCTATCGAGAAATGGAGGATTGAGGTGCTGGAGGCCCAGGTGGAGGACTCAGTTTCTCCGGTTCGTAGACGTGCCGACAGAGGTTGTCACTTATGTAATCTCTGATTTGATTAATAGAAATATCTTTTCCTGTCCAATGATGTGCATTTAAATGAATATTGAATTCATGGATGTGTTCAATTGCTTATACATTATTGATTATATATGCTAGAGTAGATCTAACACCATATTATATAGCATTCTTTTCTTGTTTGTTGTTGTTGAGAGCAAATTGCTAACACAAGCGGGATTGGAAAAAGCTCAACGGGGATCTACTTCGACCATCCGGAATAAGGTATGATTTGAGATACTTTAGTGTTACATGTTTGGTTTCTCTTGCATATTGGGAAGGGATTGATTTCTGCAGTTTCTCTGTCTATTGTGGTACACCCCAAGCCATAGGAAGTTTCTCTTCGTAACACCTCCCACTGCACCTTAGATATAGACCTGTTACTGAGAATCCTAATTTATGCGAAGCCTCCGACCTTACTCCTACAAGGTTGTTTCGGGGGAGTAGGGACACGTTTTTCCTCCTTATCTATTTCTTGTACCAAAGGATCGCCTTTGATCTCCCTATCTTATTCAACTTCATTTTATTTTACCTCTCCATCTTCTTCTTCTTTATCCTCAGAGGATAAAGAATGAAAACGATTCTCTAGTGCCTCTCTTTTTACTGGAGTTTGATATTGTTTAGGGTTCACATTGGTTGCTTTTTTCCTTAGAATTCATTCCATTCTTTCTCTTGGTTTCCTTCTACATCTTGTTACTTTATTTTTAGGCATGTCCGAGCAAAGTGACCATATTCATGGCAAGCCTTGCATTTAAATGGGATTTTCTCATAATCAACAGTTTGAAGGTGGTTCCATCCATCCTTAGAGAGATTGATCGCCTCGGGAAGAACTTTTTCCAGGTTTACTTCCATACAAATTATTGCACATGAAAACGTCGGAGGTTTTGGCTCAAACTTGTCAATGTATTTTCCTAACGAGTTCCCAATAGCCCTTAAATCTTCATCATTCCAATCGTGCAGAGGGAGATGCAGGAGCTTAGCCCAGAAATGAACAACATTGGGTATGTCTTTTTTCGGATTGAATGATAGGCCCCATTTGTTGATAGACATACCTCTTGGCCCCATGAAGTACGACCCGTTTCAGAAGATGAGATCCTTGTCCTCCTTATTCTCGAAGAGGAAAACGAAAAAACCTCTTCCATAAAAATTTTGTTGGACTTCTCCCTGGATCAGCGGCCTCCGTATTTTGTTCAACCAAATCTCAATGGCATGCGGGGATGGCCATAGGTCTTTGAAATTCCCTACTAACCCTTTCTCCGTCAAAACTACAGTTTTGTATTTAGAAGTGACTAATGAGGTTTTCACTTCAGGAATGACCTCTCTCTTGGCAAATTTTGAATCATGTGTAGCTAACTTGTTGAACTAGGAGTTGATGCCATATTTTTTTGAAAACTTACCTCCAAATCCCTGGGTCTCTCGTCTGGGTCTGGGTCTGGAAGTGGGGAGGGTCCATAGCTGCAATGAAATCCTATAAACCCTAGTTTTACAGCCCTGGAATTCATTCACAACATCATGCCTTTGAGATCGACCATATTATATGACCCTTATCTTATTGCATGACCTACAATAAAAAAATGTTTATCAAAACAAAAAGGCTCTCCTTGCAAAGGCATATATTGTTAATTGCAGTTATATTTGAAACTTTTATGATCTGTTGGTTTATATTATGATGTTAGTAATGATACTTGCTACAAAATATGAACTAAAAAATATAGGGTTATTTCTTGTAGGCTGAATCAACATTGAAAAACCTTGTTTTGTAGTTTGCTTCAAAACTCGGTGGGAATTGAAAGGGAGCTTGAATTACTTAAAAAAAACTATATTAACAAAAATGATCACCATTCACACCGCTAGTGCAACTCTTTTTTGTAGTTTGCTTAAGAAGTCGATAGGAATTGAAAGGGAGCTTGAATTACTTTTGAAAAAAACTAGATTAACAAAATTGATTAGCGTTCTCACAGCCAATGTTGGAAAAGGTAAAGTTCTAATCCCGATAATGATAATTAAAGTTCATACCTCTATACCTTTGAAGTTCAAGGATCCTAAATCAAGGGATCGATGACATATTGTAGCTAGAATTGTTCTTGTTATCTTCTACCACACTTACCCCTCTCCTCTTTTTGTAGAATTGTGTACTGATTACCAACTGATTTTTGCAGAGTAATGTGTTGAGCTTTTACATGGCAACGGAATTGCAGTTCCAAGCTTTTCCATGTCAATGGAATTAATAGTTGGACCAACAAAGGCATAGTTATCTCAGTTGTGTTCACGTGCATACTATGTTGCACTATTCAATGAAAATCCCACAATAGATTAATATTAGGAACACTATCAGGAATACGATGATTCATTTGAGGGATATGGAGGAAGGCAGTGCATAAAGCTGAGTAAGGCGGTGCATCCCTACATGAAGACGACGATGGTGGCGGCGACATTCAATGTCCATCATGACAACATTAAAAGAGCCTTTCTAATATTGAGATGCCTATCAATGGGTTGGAAATAAGACTCCCATTATTTCAATGAATTGCAAGGCAAATAAACCAGTTGAAAACTTTGAATAATCACATCACATGAAATCATGTTTTTAAAAGTTTGGTTAAAAAAATGAATAAAAACTAATAAATAACCAACATAAACTAATAATAGGCGGCCAGCCCCTAATCAAACACAAAAATACACCACCTATTGACCAGTATAATAACATCAACTTCATAAAGATCCAAACTCATTTCCTAATTTAAAACTTGTAATTTTTGCTTATTTTTAAAAACAAATATTAAAACTATGGGAAAAATATGTTTTCTCCTTTTTCAATGTTCACAAACACTACTTTCTATTCCTTGTTACTTCCTCGGGCCATGTCATCAATAATTGGTAACTTGACGGGTGGATATTTTCTACAATTAGACATTTTAAAGTTCCAAAGACATATCCGAAATGGATCGGGATTTAAATAATATTATAAATTATCGGGTGGGTATTTTCTACAATTAGACATTTTAAAGTTCCAAAGACATATTCGAAATGGATCGGGATTTAAATAATATTATAAATTATTTAGGTTTAGCAATATCCATTTGGGCATCTTAAATTTCCAAAGACATTTCCCCAAATGGATCGACATTTAAATGATATTATAAATGATTTAGGTCAACCTATCCACCTTTCTTGAAATTTGAACCTAAAATGACAGCGTAATGTATCCAACTCATAACTACTTTCTCTTTACATATATCTCCCTTAATAAAAAGGATAATAATAATATTTCACAACAAAAGCATAAGTACATTAGCATGTATTTTGCTTTGGATTTTAAATCAGCTAAACTTTCTTTCGAATTATTATTATTTTTTCAAATAAAAGATACACTTTCTTTGTCCCTCACGTTTTAACTTATATAAACATGTATTTAAAAAAAAATCAAATAAAAAGTCACACTATCTTTGTCCCTCACGTTTTAACTTGATGTATTTTTTTTAATCAAATATTTTTTTTAATGTTTAATAACAAACATCATCTCCTACGGACTTTTTTTTAAAATTATTTTTCACCTAACTACATTTTAAATTTTAATCTTTTAAATATTACTTATGCTGCAATACTAAGAGCAGATGTCATATGCTCATGATATGTAATAGAGTGCTGATGTGTAGCATAGTGTTATTTTTCCCAAATTTAATGTTTGCTTTGTTTATTCTATAATGTCCCTTTGAATTGTTAATTAATATTACTATTTATTAGTTTGATATTATATATTATATATATACAAATGAGATGAGATGAAATTTTATATGGTTTTTAATGTTTTAAATATTTTTTATTTTATTTTATTAAATTAAATAAATATTAAGTAATTTTATTTAAAATGGTAATGAGTGGAGATATTTAGTGGTTTAATTTTATTGGAATTTAGTTAAAGTTTTATGTAAGATATTATTTTTTCAAAACATAAGTATATTTGGTGGATTATAATAGGATTATAATAACTCATAATATGGAATATTTTTTAAAGAAAAATAAGTAAATATTTTACAAAGTGGTCAGTCTATGTCGATGATAAAATTTGAAAAAGTAAATAGGATATCAGTTGAATATAGAAATTGAGAAAGAAATGAAAAATCATAAGATCATAATAAATTTATATAACTTGTAGTATCAATTAAATATTTATCCTTATATAAACATTAAAATAAAATTATATAGAATTGGTCACATCAAAATAAAAAATTATGTAGGAAGAGACAACAATTTTTTTGTTTTGATTCTTATTACACAAAAAGTCAATAATGGCATGTGAAAGTTTTAATATGGCACTCTTAGAAAATCTCATATTAAATACTTTAAGTTTATTTTTTGTGTTTTGAAAACTAAGTCACACTATCGTTGATTTATGTCCCATCTATAATCTTTTTGACCAATTAGAAAATGACATGAGCAAAATTTTAAAATCCTGAAATTTATTTTAATTTTCAAAAAATAATTTAATAAATTGTATTTTATAAACATTGAAAAACTTTATTAAAAATTTTGACATGAAATTAAACTAATGCTAAGTCAAAGCACTTTGACTTGCAAATGAAAAGTATACCCTATGCCAAAGCATGGACTAATAATAACAACAAAACTTCTAGAATAATAGAAAAAACTAGTGGGGGCATATGATATACGAGGAATTGAAGGATTTCACGAGGGCGATTTGGACAGCGCAGTGAGCTGCAGAGGAGATCGGCGTTAGCTCCAAGGCGTGAGCAGGCCGGAGACGTAAGCCCGAGGCTGCATGCAAGCCTCTGTCTGGATCGATTGGGTTGCTAACTGAATTGCTGGGTTTGTTGAATTGTTGTCGGACTGCATTGGAGGCCCTCCCATCCGAACCCATGTTTTGAAGCTGGCCCGGAGTGGGTGGGGCAGCACGATGGTGGAGGAGGTAGGCGGAGAACCATCGCCTAATCGTTTGGAAGCCTTCGATAGGCTAATCACCAATCACGCCAAACGAACAGGCAAAAGAGAATTATCGAAGTTTGTTAAAAGAATAGAAGATGTGCCAGAGGTAGCCCTCCCCCCGAAAGAAACGATTCGAGTTGCCCTGTCATTGGCAGACCGAGCTCTGATCGGGCAATTCACAGGGCTATGGCCCTCACCCAAAACCACCGATAGCTGGGTCCAAAGGAATTGGTGATCGCTAATATCCAAAAACGTTGCGTCCTACTCCGTCAGAAGGGGATACTTCCTCTTCGACTTCGAATCCAAAGAAGACAAAGACTTAATCTTCAAGAATGGGCCCTACTTCATGGGGCCGCAAGGTCTCTACCTCAATGGATGGATGTCGGACTTTGATCCTGAAGCCGATACCCCTAAAGTTGTGCAAGTCTGGGTTAGACTGCCCAATCTACCTATGCATTGTTGGAACCCCAAATCCCTACATGCTATAGGGAACGCACTAGGAAAATATATCGACATGGCCAGCCCAAAGGACTAATATGCCTGCGCCTGCATATGCGTTGAGGTCGATCTCGAAGTTGGACTGCCAGAAGCAATAAACCTCATGGTGGGGAACTGGTCCCATATCCAAAAACTGGACTATGAACAACTCCCCTTCAAATGCAGAGGATGCCACGAGTATGGGCACTTCATCCGTAACTGCCCTAAAACACCGGAAAGCTAGCATGAGAAGGGGGAAGGATGGCATAGGGTGAATAGATCCAGATCTAAAAATCAAGTCGGAGGGGGCCCTAAGAAAGGTGAGGGGAGTGGAGATAGCCCATCCGAAAAATCCCAAGAGCCTTCAAAGACTACAGAATCAACGGAAGCAAGGGATGAACCTACTGAAATAGAAGATAGATCTAGCTATGAAGAAAGCAAAGAACCGGAAACAATCATCTCGGATCAAGGGAAAGACAATGAGGAAGGAATAACAGAAACTAAAGTAGGAGAACGTCAGGGGAAATCTAAAGAAGAATCTGAATCGGAAGAGGAAGAAGGGGAAATTGAAATAACTACTCCAAGAATGGCCAAAACAAAAGGAAGGAAATCTAGAAAAGAAGTTCGGGAGCAAGCAACATACAAGGATAAGCTGCAAGGATCCTAGCTAACCTTGGAAAAGCTGTTGAAAAACCCAAGAAACACCCGTCAACATGGGCATGCTCCGAAAGGGATGCCCACGTCCTCCAAAAGTAAGTAATGAAGGCAATTTCTTGGAATTGCAGAGGGCTCGAAAGTAGAGGTAAGGAAGAAGCTATGCTAGATCTAATCTCCCTTCACCAACCGGACATCTTGCTGATCCAGGAAACCAAGTTGGAGGAGACTGCATTCCTCCAAACCAGTAAAAAATTTTGGAAAAAAAAAGGCACCGCTGCTTTAAGCTCTAGGGGAGCATCCGAGGGTATAGGAACCCTATGGGATGACAGAAAATATGAAGCTATGGTCATAAAAAAACAACACCCATTGGATCCTCACCGTGCTGAGGCAAAAAGACTCCAATTCTCTGGTAAGCATATTCAACATATATGCACCTAACTCTTATGGCGAAAAAATAAATTGCTGGACTCTTCTCCGTGAAGAACGAAGTAATCTGCAAGGTAATGTCATTCTGGCCGAGGACTTGAATCTCATCCTCAGTCAGGATGAAAAAAGAGGGGGATCTAGATCCAGAGACCCCATCACTGAAATTGTGGAAGACACCATCATGGACTGGGATCTCATTGACATTAAGCCTATTACAGGGAAATATACCTGGAACAATAGGAGGTTCGGTCCTGGGCACATTGCGGCCAGATTCGATCAATTCCTGGTTCAGGATAATTTCCTCCTGCTAGGCCTGATTATATCATCCAAAATCCTTCCCTTCGGAGGCTCCGATCATAATCCCATCCTTCTGGAAATGGTGCAAGAAAAAAATCTGGGTCCTATACCATTCAGATTTAACCCCATGTGGGCCAAGCATGATGAATTCTTAAAAAATGTAGCAGATTCATGGGCTCATTCGGTTACAGGCTCTCCCTTCTTTGTCTGGGAGGAGAAGCTGAGGAGGCTCAAGAAAAATTTGAAGAGCTGGGCCAAGACGCTCCCAAATCCAAATAACTCCAAACTCCAAGCTATCCACGCGCTGGAGTCGCACCAAGCCGATATGGAGGACAAAAATGTGACTATTACTGACATTCAAAAGGAGACAACTCTGCAAATGAACCTTCATGCGGCCTGTAGACAAGAGGCTAAATGGTGGCGCCTCAAATCCAGATGTAAGTGGCTAAAGGACGGTGACAGAAAATCAAGCTTCTTCCACAAGTTGATTGAGGTTAGGAAAAGCTAGAACAACGTTCTCGAGATTCAGGTCAACGACAGGGTAATTAGCCAATTCAATGAAATTAAGGCTGAAGCCACCAATTACTTTAGCGAGCTGTTCACCGATCAGCCTACTCCTAATGACGCCCAGCTTCTGAATCTAGTCCCTAGCTCAATTAAGAGCAAAGACAATGATCAATTGAATAGAATCATCACGCTGGATGAGCTCAAAGAAACTGTCGCTATCATGGAGGAGGACAGAGCCCCCGGACCAGACGGGTATAATGTGAATTTCATATCAATATGCTGGGACATTATTAAAAAAGATTTACTTAAAATGGTCAAAAAGTCTCAGAATTGTAGCAAGATCTGAGGAAGTACGAATTCAGCCTTCTTGGCCCTCGTCCCCAAGGAGAACGAAACTAAGACCTTTGACAGGTTCCGTCCAATATCCCTGTGTAACATAGGATACAAAATCATCACTAAGATCATGGCCACTAGATTAAAGCATATTCTGCTAGTCATTATCCCGGAGAACCAAGGCAGATTCATTAAAGGAAGGAAGATCTGGGATAATATCATCTTAGTGCAAGAACCCATCCACTCTAGCCTGAAGAATGGAGACAAAGGAATGGCGGTGAAACTAGATATGGCAAACGCTTTTGACAGAGTTAGCCATCCATTCCTCCTCCAAGTAATGCTGAGATTCGGATTTGCTCCCAAATTTGTCTCCTGGGTCAAGGCCTGCATCAACAAGCCATGGATTGCCCCTCTCATTAACGGAAGAGCAGCCCCATTTTTTCAAGCTACGAGAGGACTGAGGCAAGGATGCCCGCTCTCACCTCTACTCTACGCCATTCAGGCCTCGGTACTCAGTTTCCAATTGGAAAACGCCATACAAGAGCAAGAGCTTCCAAGCATAAGGCTGGCTAGAGGAACCAAAGATATCAACCACTCACAGTTTGCCGATGATACCATCTTAATGGGAGGTGCCAACCAGATTATAGCTCGTCGATTCAAGACTGAACTGAACCGTTACTGCCAGGCCTCTGGAAGTAAAATCAATCTTAGGAAGAGTCAGATCTTCGGATGGAACATTAACCTGAGGGAAATGTTAGATATATCCCGAATTCTAAATATGAACGGAGTTGTAAGTTGGGACTCCTTCAAATACATAGGGGTGCCTATTTTCAAAACAAAATCCAAGTCCTCGGATTGGAACCCCATAGTGGAAAAAATAAAAAGGAAAATCTCGGGCTGGGGGACCACATGGCTAAATCTGGCTGGGAAGGTAGTATTAGTTAAAGTTGTCTTGAACAACTACTTGCTCTACCAATGCTCCCTACTCCTTGCTCCTGTCAAAATCATAAATCAAATTGAGGGATTATTGAGATCCTTTCTCTGGAATGGTGGGAACAATGGAGGAGGCAAAAAGTATGCTCTGGTAAGTTGGAAAACCATTAAGCTGCCAAGAAATGAGGGAGGACTTCAAATCAGGGACCTCAAATTTCAAAACTTGGCCATAGGGGCCAAATTACTCTGGAATATGCTTGATTCAAAACCATCCTGGTGTAGTCGGGTTCTTAAAAACAAATACTTCCTAAGAACAAGGCTCAGATGCCTGGAAGGAGAGCATGTGAGAACAAAGGGATCCCCCATCTTCAATCTCTGTAAAAAAACTCTGCCTCAATTTACTAAAAAGTTACACTGGTTACTAGGTAATGGGAAAGCCATAAAACTCTGGCAGGATTCGATTCTAGGGAAATTCCCTCCACGTCTACCACGTCTGCAGCTATGGATGGAGGCGAGAGGATTGAACATGCTATGGAGTATTTCTGAGTGGGAGTTGAATTACCCTCATCGTTGGACAACGTGGGCATTGCCGGACTGCCCAACAGTGATGGAGAATGAAAAACAGCAGCTGATCTCCCATATGGCAGGGATTGCACCGATCTCCATTAACCTGAAGGATAGACGCGGATGGGGCAAAAGAACAGGCATCTACATGACCGTTGAAGGGTACTAAGAGTACGCTGGAAATTATAATGTGCCAGCGAATCCTGCGATTTGGAACAATAACTGGAACAACAAAATGCTTCCTAAAATTGAGGTGTTCATTTGGACACTGATTCATCAAAGATTGTTAACTGGAGAGAACCTAGAGAAAAGGGGGATAGCAGGCCCATTCTGCTGCCCTCTCTGTGCTGTAAATTCAGAATCTATTTCTCATCTCTTTTTTAAATGCCCCTATGCCATATCAATTTGGAAGGAAGTAATGCAGAATGGAGGTGATGGGTTTCATTGGACTGGAAGTATTCAGGATTTCTCATCAATTGGGAAAAGTTGTACCAGGGCGAGCTGGCTAAGAAGAATGGTGTGAGAGCCTGCTGGCTGAAACTACCTAAAATCGTCTGCTGGTGCATCTGGATAGAAAGAAATCAGAGAATTTTTCAGAATAAGAATCAACCAGCGTGGAAGTTAAATGTTAAATTAATGCTCTACTTGGTGAGGTGGTAAGAAGTACCACGATACCACATAACAAAGCCGAGTTGACAGAAAAAGAAAAAAAATGGAGGCAAAGTCTCAATATTCAGGAAACTAATAGTACAACTCTCAACAATTTGGTGGAATGGGAAATCCGAATGGATAAATCTCTGTTCGAGAATTGGTTAAGAGAATGGAAGATTTTCAAATTGTTCTTTGATGGAGCTTCAAAAGGGAATCCGGGAAAAGCAGGAGGAGGTGGAGTTGTCATAAATCCCAGAGGGGAAGTTGAAATTGAATACTCTTGGAACGTCGGGCATGACTCTAATAATATGGCAGAAGCATATGGGCTCTGGCAAGGCCTCAAGCAAGTACAAAAAGAAGGAGCGGATGAAGTTGTGGTTATCGGAGACTCTAGGCTAATTTTCCAAGCAATGAGTGGGGGAAGAAGGGGAAAAATGAGCAGATGGAAAGATTGTTAAAAAGAATCAGATATATGGCTAAAAGGTTCAGGAAGATTGAATTCTTTCATGTTCTTAGGGAACTTAATGTGAGGGCGGATAGTGCAGCTAATAAATTTATAGATATAGGGTGCTATGAACTCAAGGTTAATTCGACGGTAAGCATGGAAATTCCCCCATAGTTTGCAGGTCTTCTGACTAAGGATGGGGAAATTTAGTGGCTGGTTGTACTCTAGATCAACGTCTTTCAGCTGAGTCAATTATATTAATATAACCGTTTTTGTTAAAAAAAGAAAAAAGAAAAAACTAGTGGGACTAAATGAAGCTCATCAAAAGATTCCAATGCCTACATGAGATGCTTGGAGCTAATGACCAAAAGTTTATATATTTGGAAATTAGGCCCTTACTCGAAAATCTTGAGGGAAAAATGAGGTAACCCATTTTTTTTAACCATGTGAACAACAACTTCCCAAGAGTATATCCAACAGCCTGCAAGCCAGATATACCAATAACTTGTGACTTAGCAAGGGCCAAGACGTCCTGAAGCCCACCAGGATGAGCCTCTATCCCAGGGGTCGCCTACCCTTCGAGCCTTGTCATAACAGGCCAATGAGCAACCCTACCCCTCATTGGTTTTGAACCTGTGACTTCCAAAGAGATAACGCATGTTCTTAACCATTAGGCCCACTCAGGTGCTTAGGTAACCCATTAGAAACCACTAGTGAAGGCGGGGGTGGATCAATTTATGCTTGCTTGGGGTTGTTCCCTTTTGAACCAAAGGAGAATTGCATGGAATGAAACTAGAGATATGATTCATGAGTAAGAACAGGATTTTGTTGACATGGTGAAGTGACATGATAATTTGAAGTGAGAGATCCATATACCCATTGGTTGAAAAATGATAATGAGAACACAAAACATAAATAATGATATGTTTCATTAAACTATTTGGTGAAAGAGGCGTGATATGTATTGCAAACACCTCCTAAATGTTGATGCGACTAGCATGGAGATGGGGCTAAGCTACAACTGTAACTAGAGCAAGAACCCACTATAAAGAGGACCAAAACCATAGAGCATTGTCAAAATAATTGATATGAATCCCAACTTTGAATTAATATGGTACAAACACCCACTTTAACATGGAAGCGGGGGAAAGACATTTGAATGTTGCATCTCTCCCATGCAAGACTAATGACTTTACTAATTGGTGATGGGATAAGCCTTATGAATAAAATGGGGTGGGATGTGGTCCACATATGTATGCATGAGTATCGCTTTGCATGCCTCACTCATTCAACCACTAGCTCTATGTGTCCTAATGGTTACCCTAATGCACTCAGTAAATATATCACATGGTGGGTAACAAGGAGACCATGGGGTGGGCTTTGGTCCACCCTTGTGTACTTGTGAGTAGTGCTTTGGATGCCTTACATGTTCAACCATTACCTCTAGATGCCCCATGGCTACCTTAAGGTGTCAAACAAAGCCTTCATAGTTGAGAACATGAGTGGGCCTAACAGTTAAGAGCATGTGTTTCCTCCTAGGAGGTCGTAGGTTCAAATCCGAAGGGGGGTAGGGTACATACACCTATGTAGACTATAATCCTTAAAAATAGATTATTATTATTATTATAGTAATTGAATGTTGATTAATAGTGATAAGTTACCATCCCTCACCATTAGATCAAACTGCTTTGGATTCCATATTCTCTTTACTATACATTTTTTTAAATACATGGTAACTTCCCACCCATTATTATAATTTATTTGTATATATTACAATTGGGTTGCAGTTAATGAAATTGCACTCATATACATGTCAATCCCAACCAGAAATATGGAAACACCTCCTATTTCGGAGAATCAAGGTATGACCAAATTACATAATTCACTCAATCATTACATAGTGGCTCAAGAAGAGCATCATGCCAACCACCCAAGCTGCATCCAAGAGACAAGATTACCCCATTATATAAGAATATAATTTGACCTTAATGAAATTACACTCATATACATGTCAATCCAAGATTAACCCATTATATAAAAATACAATTTAGTTAATGATAAAAAGTACTTATTAAATAGGATATAATTTGAGTTAATGATTAAAATTACTTATAACATTATAAAATTGAGATGATGTAGTAAATTCTTCCCATATTTAATAGGATTTTTGCTATAAGAATTTTATAATAGAACTTTGCTTGTAAAGATTTTGACTTATTTTAAAACCACCCAAATTTGAATTTTGAAAATATAAAACTAAAAATTTTACAAAATACTCCAAAAAATTCATCTACATTTATTAATTTACTATTTTATTAAACACTTACATTCACAAAATAACTAATTAATAAAATCTAACCCATAATAATACATTTTTTTTTCAATTGGAAAAATGTCAAGATGTGTTATTCACAAGAACCAAGGTATGGTCACAATTACATGTTCAGTCAAACCATGCCATAATCAATACATAGGGGTTTAACAAGAGCATCATATCCCTTACAAAAATTAAATCAAAGTGAGAAAAATAACCATCATTCCTCCCAACAACCCAAACTACATCCAATAAACATAATTACACATATCAAATAAGTTAAAACAATTTCCATATCATCAATTCCAATCCACATCATGCATGCTCTTACCCAAAATAATAACCTAAATTAAAACACTTTCCATCTCATCAATTCCAATCCACGCCATGCAATCTTATCCAAATTAATAACATGGACGAGTGACCCTTCACAATTTAAGCCCTTTCATGGTTCATGCAATTCCAATCATAAGTATACATTGTGCTTTTTGTTTTTCCCAACCCTTACAACTCATGTTAATGGTAAATAGAACTTAGGTTCCAAAAAAGCGTATTTAATATTATAATATGACCCAAAACATTAGTTTATATTTGTTATCACATCCCGACCATGCAGAGTCGTACCCAAAATAATAACATGAATTAGTGACCCTTCACAATTTCAAGTGGACCTTTCAGTTTTCCTGCAATTCCAATCATAAGTATACACTGAGCCCTTTTGTTTTTTCCTACCCCTTCCACTAACTCAACTCAAGTTAAGGTAAATAGAACTTGGGTTCCAAAAAGCGTATTAATATCATAATATGAGTAAAAATATTAGATTATATTTATTAATGTTGACGTAATGGGCAAATATGCTGGAACTTTGCTTGCATGAAGGGCGTGCACGGAGTTTTTGGCCAGTTAAAATAATGCATAGACCGTATTTATAGCATTCTTCCATTAAAAAAAATAACGTGTCATGACATGCATCATCATCATCAAAGCCATCTTGTTCTAAATTCAGCATTCTCCATCTTCTTCCTTCCTCCGTTTCGTTCCATATGTGTATAGTTGAAATTCTGTTTAAATTCAGTTGGGCTCCAGCGTTTTTCTCTTCGCTTCGTGTGTGCGTGCAGGTGAAGAAAAGAAGAGAGAACACACGCCAAGTTCGTTGGTTCTTCTCTCCGTTTCCTCCCTTCCTTCACCTGTTACGAGCGCGCAAGCGAATGCATCAACGATCGCAGCTGCAGCCATGATCGATCAAGCTTCAAGAGGTCAGTAATTCTCTCAATCAATTTGCTGTAGGATATTTTCAAGTGGGTTAGTCTTATAATTAAAATTTGGTACCGGAAAAATGGTAATTTTTAATGATGAATCCTAAATTTTGCCCCGCCTGTGATGCCTGGAATTGAGCATAAAATAATTTGGCTCGGGCCTCCAATTCTAAAAAATGAGAGCGGACGTTTTGTTGCTCTTGAATTCAAGAAGAAACGATCAGATATTGAAAACCCTTATTTATTTATATATGGGGTCTGATTGTTGTTTAGAGTGTTATGTTCTCTGATTTGGGCTTTGTAGGTCGTAAATAAATGCTTTTGTCATTTTTTTTCCTTTGATGGGCGTTTTGAATAATTAGGCTTCCTCTATGGCGAGGGATTATCAGCCAGTCACAAGTTCAATCGTCATGTGTTTGATCAGAAATCAAAATTTGGTGTAAATTCTCTAGTAGCCGGGATCATGGCCTTCAGGAGGAACCGGAATAACTACATCCCACGGACTGTTGTATGCTGCACGCCAGCAGCCTGTACAGCGTATCTAAAATTCATAAATGGCTGGGTCCAAAGACGTGATGAGAATGTGGTGTCTAAAAAGCATGGTATTATGTTAAAGCCCTCGAGTTTCAGCAGCTCAAAATCATAATCAAATTGAAAAAATAGCACTCATTCCCAAGAGGTCAGCCCTCTTAGTACTGCTCTAGGATGAATGTGCCTAACCATGGAATTTCATCATATTTCTCTAAACAGTTTCCCAAAATACCTGTAAGTTTTGTATTTGGTTCATCTTTATGCGTAGAGAATGAACTAGAGGGGGTTCTGCAGTGATAGCATAGCGAATGAATTAGTAAATACTGTGAGGTAAACCTTCTTCAGCGCCAATAAGTCTATTTAGGGCTAGGTAACCATTTCTTACCATATAAAGGCCGGAGGAAGTCTGAATTTCTAATAAGTTGAATTTTATCAATTGAAAATTCCTCCAGGACGAAGGATGTAATATGATCACAGTATGATCCTCTAGGATGGGATAGATAATGAGTCGGTCCTACTCCTCTCCATAGAATGGGTGTCAAATTACATCTTGACTTCTGAGTAATATGGTTAAAGGGCTATGTCTAGTGGTTCTACGACTGTCATCATGAATATCTGTACTAGCCACGGGCTTGCAACCATTGTGCATGATAACAGGAGGGCTTTCCGGGTAACCACCTGTTTGAGAAACCAAGTGAAACATCTCCAATATTTGACAAACATGGATGAAAACCCCCTTGAATCCTTGAAAAGGCAATAGTGTTGCCCCTGATGTTATAGTAGATTGAGCACCTAAACAAGATAAATGGTCTTCAGTCTCTGCCTCCTTTAAAGATCAAATTCCTACATATCCATTCCTCGCCAGAAATGTGATGGTCAGTCTTTGCTTTCTAATTTCGAGAACATGCCCTGAATTGACAAAGAGAGTTTGAGCACATGAAACTAATGATGTTAAAGGCAATTGGGATGAACTATATCCCTAGCAGAAATTTGAAGGATGTTCTCAAAGTGTAAAAGTCAACTTAGGACCAAGAGGTCTAAAATGACAACCTAAAAGGTAGAATGGAGCTCTTGTAGATATCATTTCTGATAATGGCATCTTGAGGGGAAGAAGATAAGGAGGAGCTTGAAGATGAGAGGATATTGAGTCACATTTGGTTCCTCTGCCTATTTCAAATTGACGTGGGAAATTCCAATCATGGTTGATCAGAGTAATCATGGTTAAGAGTGCAAAGGGAGTGTAGTCATTTTAATAAATAACGTCCAATCCAAAAGAAGGAAAAGAGCGAGAAGATAGTAGAGAATGTGTCTGAATACTATGAGTAATCGTGGTTAAGAGTGCAAAGGGAGTAGTCATTTTAATAAATAACTTCCAATCCAAAAGAAGGAAAAGAGCGAGAAGATAGTAGAGAATGTGTCTGAATACTATGTTCTCTGATTGATGGGAATTTATAAGTGCAAAGGTCTAGTCTTAAAAGGAAGGGGTGAAGGAAGGTGTGGTTATGTCGGCTTAATGGTGAGGTTGGCTTCAATCGGCTAGAGATCCAACATCTTGATTTTGAGGATGGTGTTCCTCCATCATCTTGTCCACCAAATGAGGGATTTGCTTTGTCACTTGAGTTGGTCTTCAATCAACCCCTTACTTGTTTGAGGGAGTTGTCCTTGTCTTTCAACCTAGTATATTTCACGCACATTGTTCTTCGGTCATTTCTCCTTGACTTGTAGAATGGTGTCTTTCTCCAAGGGCTGATCCATTTTTGCAGTCTAGTTTCCATGTCTGGTACGTTGTCTTGACCATTTTTGTTGTCATTTAGCATTGACGGTTCAAAAAATGAGTTTATCCATATTGGCAAAATGGAAGAATAACTACGCGTTGTGATAACTCCAATTTGAAGGTGCACTTTTACCACTTTGCTTCACAATTTGAAATTGGGCTATGGTAGTTTGTTTTCAATTTCAAGTCCTTTCCCTTCATATGTTCTTTGTTTATGACTTGAAATTGGTGGTAGACTAGTTGATTGTCATGGGATTCCTTAGACTTCTAACTTCTAAGTTGTCTGCAATGTCCTCTTGTACCCATTGATACACTTCCTCAATATGCTTGATGAACTTCTGAGCTTGTCATTGAGTAGCTTGCTTTTGTTGTCTCCTAGGCAAAACACTTTCTATTGCAAGATGCAGCCTGATGTTGGAATCTCAACCATGCCTTAAGGCTAAATAGTAAAGAGTGAGTTACTAGTGGAGCTATGTTCACTCTATTCCATGCTTAAAATATGGGAACTGATCATGTTTTGTCGTCAAATGTCGATGGCTATACATTCTTAACAATTACACTACAACCTTATTGAGCACTTTTGTTTTTTGATATATTAGAATTTAGAAGGTAAAAGACTGCTCTTCTTTTCAACTTGGTGTCTATCTACGACCATAATGCATTTCAAAAGATGTCTTAGGATTTTGCTGCCCCTGTCATATTTAGTTGATGCGAGTAGTTTGGAATTCACCCAAGCATGCTTGAAAAACTGGTGTGCAATTTGTTGCATTGTTGACTGTGACCTAAGTGTAGTTATTTTACTTCCAAAGTGTAGTTGTTTTACTTCCAGGCCGTTGGTCTAGTGATCTGCTGGTAGTGGCATGGGATTACATACATGCCTACTCATACTTTTTTTTCTTTATTTTGAAATTGCTTCCTTTTAAGCTTGATTAGAAATTTAGAAGCATTAGAACTTGAGCAAAGAGGTCGGGCACAAGTGGACTGCTTGTGTGGGTGAAACAACCCTTGAGGGCGAACCATTAATTGTAAGTACTATTATCCACTAAGTTGCACTTAGGTGGATTTCCAGTGAGCCGCCAAGGTTGTGAACAAGTTCCTTGTTGGTTATCAGGGCTCAAAAGTTCCATGGTCACATCAGGGCCATTTTTTGGGTCCTTTTAAAATAATTACATGTTCATACCCTACGAGGATATTGTAATCAATGTACTAGCATGGAAAACGTTTTGTAAAGGACTTGGCTTCTTAGGACTTAGACGTCAATTCAATCATTCCAAGGTGTTTTTTTCCCTTCTCAATTATGCAATGTTGAATAAGCGATGTATAATTTTCGAGTTTTTCATTGCTCCTTCAAAGTTGGAATGATCATCTTGGTGGTTAAACCTTGGGAGGTTATTAAAGTTCACGTGTCAATGTATTTGAGCATGCTAGCAGCTAGGCATCAATATTGAGTCATATGGACATGTGCTAGGCCCCCATAGGTGTTTTTTAAATTTCGAGAAAAATAATCTTTCCCGCAACCTTAGGCCATTTTTAATGGTTTAGATGGGAAAATTCAAATTGCAATAAAAGTGTGATATGGAAGCCAATTTTGACGCAAGGGTGCTCATTTTCGAACTTAGAGCGCCCTCTTTACCCCAGAATCCACTTTTCCTATGTTTCGGGTGATTAAATTATCACTTGAAGCATTTTTTTCTTAAAGATGTGACAAAATGAACATAAAATGCAAAAAATAAAAGACAAAATGACAAAGTCCAAGGTCAAAGAAATATGTTAAACACATGTGGAAAAGGTGGCATGTTTGTCTCTTATGGAAAGCGACGTAGGCTAAAGACAAGCAATTCATGTGGGGACCTTTTGCTTAATTATTGTTTTGAAGGTTGGCGAATACCGAGGGATGCACCCCACCATTTCATGAAATCGCATGGGTTATGTGGCAGGTGGAAAGTGAGTTGGCAACTCATTTTATGTGAAGGGCAAGTGCAAAGAAAGCCATAACGTCATGTTTAAAATCAATTTGAGGAGGCGGTGATAGGTTTTTGGTTGAAGATTCTCCCTCTCTCCAAGAGTGAACACATAAACACATTTGGCATCCAATTGTTTGATGAGGAATCAATGGAGATGTTTGTGCATATAAGAATTGTAGATGTGGCACTTCATCCATGAGATCTCCTCAATCAAGATCCACAATCTACTCATGTAACTCAAGCCTACTCGACTTCAACTCAAAGTGATGGATGCGACCCCCCTCCTCACTTTTTTTTCTATTTAAGCAAGCATCTTGCCCATTGTTTGGCATGATCAAAGGACCGAAGGAATGCTTAAGTGTTGTATTGTAGTTTGTAATATTCTTTTGGAACAATAGAAAGGCTTTGGAGGTCTCATGTGGTGTATGGCTCAAGTGTGTGGATGAACATTGCATTTTTCATGAGGTAATCTACGTCTTTTATTTTTGATGTACTTGTTTGGTTTGTTGTGGGCCTACAAGGAGAAGTAATCTCCGTAGGGTTAAAAATTTCTTGTTTGATTAGTTGCATTAGATCTTCTAGACATATATGTTATTTTTTTTAAATGCATGTTTTCTAGGTTTCCTTTGTAGTTAACACCCTTGCGTTTAACCATGTCTTTGTGCAAGAATTGATGAGTTTGTACATGTATCTAGGCTTGAACGTTTGGTTGATCTTGTTTGACTCCAATTTTTGAGCACTTCCAAGGAGCATAGTCCCTCCGCTTTCCACCAACAAACTCCACGGCTCAAAGGATTCCCAAGCTTGGAGCACTCTTTCTATCTCTCTTTCCTTCACCTCTTAATTAAAACTTTCTCGGTTACCGGTTACTTTCCTAGCTTGTATCTTAAGATCTAGTCTTTTCAAGTTAAATTATTCCTAGAACTAGTTTATGAGTTAATAGTGTTAGATCTAAAGGTTGCATAAAGTTCCATCTTTTTTTAATTAGATCTAGCTTAGAGATATACTTTTTTACAAGTCCATTTAAAAGAAATTCTTAAGCTTGTTTATAGAGTAGTTTCCCTTTGAGATTAAAGTTATTACTCGCAAATTTTAAGTGTTTTATTGGATTCCTTTTATAGGCTGTCCAAGATCCTAAAGGAGGTTGGTCTTACAAGCCAATTTCCTTTAGTTATTGCTTTCTTTAACATTTAGCAACTTTTTAGTTTTGTCCAAAGTCATCTTTAATGTGATTTTGGGCACTTTTTGACACTAATTAGATCGCTGGTTTTTATATCTTTTAGTTAGGTTTAGAGGCTTTTTGGGTGTGATTTTGGCATATACAAGCGATTTAAGGATACCTTGAAGCCTCATCTTCCCTCTTTTACCTTTCCAATAAATTGTAACCTCTTTCCTCTGATCTTATAAAGAGAAAGAGGCCTTCTTTAAGGCTTTGTAAATACCATAATAAAGAGAGATCAGGTGGGCAACCAAGTGCCCACATCCCATCCGCCCTGGGGGGATTTGCACTTGTCTTTTCGTGGCATGAATTTTTCTGACTTTATTCTTTATTTTTTGTAACACAATCACACACTCACCTTAATAGGTTGTATAGTTTTCTAAGGTAGTTCAATTTTACTTCTTTGCTTTTGTTTTTGCAAGTCTCAAATTGGAATAAACATCCGCCATTTCCGTGTATGCTCTTGCCCATTGTAGGTTTGCCCTGTTCTATGGGATAATAAAAAACGAAAGTGTGCACTCAATAATTTCCACATCTAATAAGAACTCACCATTAATAAAGTCAATCCCCGAAACATAACAAAAATCTAGCGTTTTTGAGCTTCACTATTTGTGTGGCAAATTTTGCAAAGGAAGTGGGAACAACTAGAAAGTGACTGTGGGGCCCTGTCAGGCTACACCCTTGTTTGGTGTAGTGTTGGACCCCCCCCCCCCCCTGTGACTCCATCTAGACCACATGTCCTTGCGCTAAGCCACATTATTTAAATTTCGGACATATTCCTAAGTACTTTCGGGTATATCGGGAATCCCTTTCCCCCCTAATCCACTCATCTTTTAATAATTAAAACTGGCCAAGTACATTTGCAAGACATTCGTCACAACACTCCTTTTTCAGACTCTAGTTGGCACTGGTCTACATCATACAATTGTTTTCCTTAAAGTGAATCTTATATGGATAGATTAATTTGTATTTCATGCTATTGAGTTAATTTTCTTTTGCAAAGTCTTGTTTCAGTATTTCCTTTCAAACTCGTAGACTAAATTTCATCTTTTGTTTCATAGCTTAAAAGCCCTTAGATTCTTTTATAGGGACCAACTCCCTTGGCTTCGCTAGGAGTTGGCCCAGACGGAGGAGTTGAGTGTTGAGTAATAACATCTCAACTCGAGACTTGCCCCAAGGACGAACTCAATGGCTTGAAGGTTTTTGCCACGCTAATCCCCTCGAGGTGCGTGAAAGGCAGTAACATTCTTTTGGATCTGTTGCTGGGGATAAATCTTTTTATTCTCGGAGTATGACTTTTGTTTTCTTTTGGATCCGTTGCTAATCCCCTCGAGGTGCGTGAAAGGCGGTAACACTCTTTTGGATCTGTTGCTGGGGATAAATCTTTTTATTCCCGGACTATGACTTTTGTTTTCTTCTTTTTTGTTTTTTCTTTGTTTGATGAATGTTTAGAGTAGATCTTTAATTTTCATCTGGCGACTCCACTGACCTTTTTTAGTTTTTATTTTCACAAAGGAATGCAAAAATTAGAAATTTTTGTTAAAGATTTATTATGCATATTTTTCTTTTCACATGGCGACTCCATTGAAGGGATAAAACCCTTGCTTCTCATAAAAAATGTTAAGTTTGATTGTGTGTAGACCAAAGTTACAAAAGTCAAACCGATCAACCCTCAAAACCGAAACCGGATCGGAACCAGTAAAAAACCGGGGAAAAAACCGGATCATAAAACCGGTCCACCAAAAATACATTAAATATTCAATTTTTAAAAAAAATATTCATGTGCATCCATGTAAGTTCAAACCATTATACACAAAATATGCAAAGTTTCTCATGTATATAGCATATAAGAGTTCATAGAACCAAAATAACACTTAACATCAAGTGCAATCCATGTCTGAATCAAAATATATCAACAAAAAGGCTCTAAATGGCCTATAGAAAAGACTAGAGTCAAAGACTAAACAAACATCTCTAGGAACCAGCTCTAAGACCCTTAATAATCAACACTTTCAAACTTAAAGATTCGAAGACACTCAAGCACAAACTTGAAAACACTTGGATGAATAGGGGGAGTGAAAGAGAGGGGGTGTGGGTCTTTTTATAGGTTCATTAGGCGTCTTAAGGGTGTTCAGATGCATCCCCCCAACCCACTTTCCAAAAAAATAAAAATAAAAAATACCTTTTTTTGGCCTTTGTACCGCCTCGTACGGACCAACCGGTTTTATGGGAAAGTCGGTTTTGGACCGGTTTGATAGAGAACCGGGCGGTTCGTGGACCAACCTGGTCGGTTCGGTATCGAACCGACCCAAAACGATTAGGTCCTTTGGTTCGAACCGGAAACCCACCAGAACCGGGCTGACAGGTCAGTTTTGACGGTTCCGGTCTGGTTTTGACAACGTTGGTGTAGATGATGAGCCTATGCAACAGTAAATTTTAAAGCTAATCATTTGGTAGCTACACTCTTTCAGTACCAGATGGCAGATAGTCCCCATGATCATTGATTTGTGATATGGATATTAAAAGGATAGGAACTGTTGCTCGGGTTTCTCGTGGTTGTCGTCCCATTGATTTCTCTAAGATCCCTGGCTTTCCTAATTGTTTCGATGGTGAAAGGACATCTACTCCCCTTCTAATCTTTCGGGACTATGATAATGATTACTCAACCAGATTCCACGTTGTGATTTTCCTTTCACATGAGTGAATATAGCATTCGTTTTGAGGATCATATGATGTGGATGTTTGCTCATTCTCTACAGGGGGATGCTTCATGTTGGCTTCATGAGTGTTTTCCTGAGAAATCTATTACTCCCTTGTAAATTTCTTAAAAATATTTTTGAGGCAGTGGAATTATGACGGGAATGATATTGAATCATTCATTAAGACTAATTTGAAGTACTTCCTTCCTTGGAAAGAATATCATGTGGAAGATCCTGAGCTATCTAGTATCAACATGGTATACAACACACAACGTTCAGAAATCCATGATGATCCCATTGAGGTTTTACATGAAGGGCCATTGATTGAAGATATTATTGAAGACCCTCCTCATGTCACATCAACAGAGAATATTGATGATTGGGAATACTTTCATGATTATTTCAGTGATGATGATCACATTTGTACTCTAGATCTTCCTCAGGATGAAACTCTTACAGAAGATTATAATGAAACTTATGATGAAAATTGTAATGTGCATGATGGAACTCCTGCCCATTCTCTATATAATGATGATAGTCTGGATGGAAGGTTTATTGCCTTTTGACCTTTTTTCTGAAGAAGATGAGTATGAAGAAGAGGACAAGTATAGCTTAGGGCATGATACAAGTGATGAAGACTCCCTTATGTCCGACAAAGATGTTGATGAGGATTCCTGGACATTCATAGAAAATCCAATTTATGACATGTATGAGGAGGAAAATAATGAACCAAAAACTTTTGATGGTTTTATTGATAATCCTGACTATGGCATATCAAATAGAGGGAGTTCCGAGTCTTGTGATGGTTTTATTGAAGATCCTATTTATGAGTTTTTTAAAGAAGAGAGCATGGATTTTGAGGCCTTGGAAAATCTTTGTAAGGAGAAAGAGCATGCGGTTTATCCATATGATTAATATGAGCCATATATCAGTATCAGTAATGAAGACATAGATAAGCAATGTAGTGAAGAGTCAGATGTGATGCATCAGTTTCAATTGTTATCATCACTTGGGGCTTATACAACGAGTTATCATTCGATAAACCTTGATGATTAGTATCATGGTGTGGTTGATCTTCCTCATCATGCAATTTCTATATTAGTCCTATTCAGTCATGGATAGAAGCAGTCTGCGCGAGCACCTACTAGTTTGGGAAGAAGTTTGACGACATTATTCTTGCCTATGTTTTCCCTTCCAACCTGCCCATCTTGGATCATCACGCAGGTTTGCATTTTCTGAATAATATATTCTTGTTTTGGCTAGTAACCAAAGGCAAAACTTTTTTATATTAATAAAATGCTTAGGTTGTTACATTGGATTTTTTATTATACCTAACCTTTTTTAAATCATGTTTAGAATAGGAAAATAAGCTCCTTAAAGTGAGCATTTATTTTATGCATTTCCTTTATGTACTTAGGAATAAATAACTTCTTATTTGGTTAAAGTTTTTTCTGCATTCCTAAATAAATGCAACTTATGATTCATTTGGTTTTAAATATAAAACTTGTGCTACTAAGGTTTTTCTTGTCAAGTTGAGATGTTTTTTCAGATGATACAAACCAAAGATTTTGGTGTTCTCGTATTCTGTCATTGCTTGAAGACCAGATCTAGCACATGTCTCACAGTTGGAGCCATATGTTATCCACTAAGTTGCACTTAGGTGGATTTCTAGTGAGCTACCAAGGTTGTGAACAAGTTCCTTGTTCGTTATCAGGGCTCAGAAGTTCCATGGTCACATCAGGGCCATTTTTTGGGTCCTTTTTAAAAAATATTTTCATGTTCATATCCTGCAGGGATATTGTAATAAATGTACTAGCATGGCAAACTTTTTGTAAAGGATTTGGCTTCCTAGGACTTAGACGTCAATCTGATCATTCGAAGGTGTTTTTCCCTTGTCAATTACGCAATGTTGAATAAGTGATGTATAATTTTCGAGTTTTTCACCTCTCCTCCAAAGCTAGAATGATCGTTTTGGTGGTTAAACCCTGGGAGGTTATTAAATCTCATGTGTCAATGTATATGAACATGCTAGGAATCAATATTGTGTCAATATGGGCCAAGTTTTTTTTTTTAAATTTCGAGAAAAATAAAGTTTCCCGCATTCTTAGGCCATTTTTTATTGGTTTAAATGGGAAAATTCAAATTGCAATAAAAGTGTGATATGGAGGCCGATTTTGACGTAAGGGTGGTCGTTTTCGAAGTCAGGGTACCCTCTTTACCCCAGAACTCACTTTTCTTATATTTTGGGTGATTAAATTATCACTTGAAGCATTTTTTCTTAAAGATGCTACAAAATGACCATAAATTGCAATAAAAAAAAGACATGACAAAGTCCAGGGTCAAAAAAACATGTTAAACACATGTGGAAAAGGTGGCATGTTTGTCTCTTATGGAAAGCGACCTAGGCTAAAGACAAAAGCAATTCAAGTGGGGACCTTTTGGAGTGGGGCATATTTTTGTCAAAATCACCCAGGACTTGTACCTTGCCTCAACCACTTCCTGCCTTTGGGGAAGTTGAGCCTTGGTGGATGACTTGACATACAACCATGTTCAACATCGACGTCTACTAATGCAATTTAATATAATACATTTAAAATATACATGATATATTAGGATGAGTACATTAGGATTAGAAAGCAAATGCATTTATTAGGTACACATCAGAACCAAATCCTCCTTTGATTGAAATTCCACTTTACCCTACTTCTTGCCCTGACACATATAGAGTGAAAGAGCAGCCTCCTGATCCCTTGGTTGCAGCACATATGGTAATTTGCTTTCAGTGCTGCTGCTGCTGTCGCTTTCCATGATAGATTGATTCTGAAGCTGTTAATTACACTTACTTCCACAGGGCTGGTTGCACATTACTAATGGTGTCTGGATTCATGGCATCATCACATAACTTTAAGTAATTTTTACGTCATGTATAAATTCTTTTCAGGTCTGGAAACTTTAGCAAATTTAGAGGTTCTAGGTTATGATCATGTCTGGTGGGTAAAGAAGTACAAATAAAGTCATTAAATCTTGTGCTTGCCTTGGCCACATGGAGTGGAGCTTCAGATGCATGCCTGCAGTTCATCAAAATATTGAAGCTGTTATCTCTACAATTTGAAGACTATTTTGTGTCTTTTGTGATAATAGTTAATATCCTCATTCTTTCAACCAAAGTTTTCATGGTGCACGCTCTAAAAAATTCTGCTTGTTTGTGCATAAATTAACAGATAGATTGCTCTGCTTGAGACAGGGACCTTTAAGATTGAGACTATACTTCAGAAGTATTTTTCATCAAATTAAGGTGCTGTTTGTTCCCAGTTTTGATGGAGGCTTTTCAAGTGGTGTATATCGCTTATTTTCTCAGATGTCAACTTGTGATGGATTGTAGGTTGAATTTATCGATTGTCAAGACTGTGGCTAACTCTGGTTACTGGAGCTTAAGATGCATGGCCGCTTTACTGCAGACTGTTTAATCCTTTGTAATTATTTGATTTTTAAGGTGTGCCTCTCACATCTGATGTGCAATGCCGCAGGTTTTCAATTGTCTAATTTGTTTACTGTGATGGTAAATCATAATTACATCGTTCATGTCATTGAGATGTTACCCAAAATCATTAGTTCAAAATTGAACATCCTCAACCTTGCTACATTCAGAGCTGACTTATTATAGATATGCAGCTTATGCAGGATTTTGTTTGTTATTCTAGATTTTGATTTAGGATATCTTGAAGCATGCAACATATGCATTACTGGGCACTTCTATAATCTTCATTTACAGTTGAAATGGGAAATAAGGGTTAACAAGTGTTTCAGGAGTCTTAATTTTTTTTTCATTTGTGAGATTTTGGCACGTGTATTGTTTTTTATTTTATCTAATTGCCATTTGCTTCTAAAGCACGAGATGTGTTATTTGCAATTTGGTCTCAGCAATTTTTAATGTAGTACAATTGTTCTCTTCATATGTCTCTAACTGGTTCTCTTCAATTGTTCACTTCAGACATTTGTGCTTTCGTTTAAGTCTCTCTTTTATAGTGACGAGCAATCTTGAGAAATATTGGACGGGTCTAGACAGCTGGAAATTATTTTTTTGGGGGCCTAAAGCATAAAGTTAAAGAAAACAAAGATTATTTTTGTCACTAGGTTAGGAATGTAGTCTAAATGATTGCTTTTCTGGTGGATGTTCTAACTTTTTTTCCGTGACACTGCAGAGCGAATGATAAGAAATCACGAGGTTCCTTTAATGTGGTCACCAAATAGAATTGCAGGTTTCAACTTTTATGGCAATGCTGGAATTTGCACAGTAATAAAGAGTGAGAGAGATGTGTTTTCATTTGGTATATCTGATTCGGACGGTGTACCAAATCCCCATGGATATGTACTACCTTTCAATGAAGGTTATATAAAGACTATATCAATGACTGTACCAGATGCCCCTGTGTATTTTCCGCAAGCTTTTAATTTTCATGCATACCCAGCACATACATTGAAGCAGGGACTTACTAGTCAGAGGAATTGGGACCACGTATTGCCGCCAGTAAGCAGTATTCAAAATGTACCTTTTAAACCGAATCCTCAAGGGAATGCCCAGGAACCACAACTCCAAGATTTTCAGTACTACGTTGTGATTGATTTTGAGGCAACATGTGACACGGGTACACGTCTTAGTCCACAAGAGATAATTGAGTTTCCTTCTGTTCTAGTTAATGGCATGACTGGAAGAATGGAGGGGCATTTTCATACTTACATTAAACCTGTTTATCATCCTGTACTGACTGATTTCTGCAAGGAGCTTACTGGCATTCAACAAAGTCAGGTGAGTTTGGATAGTTTTTGAGCTTTATCCATGTGCACTTCCATTCTGCATGCATTGAATATTATTGTATCTTTCTGAAAGTTCATTTCTTTCTATCTGTGAGGACTGTTGTTTTAAGTTTTTATTTTATTTGCGAACCTTGAAGATTCAGTGCAATCTTTTCATAATATTGTTGGGCAGAATGCACATGGTTTTCTTTTTTCTTTGACATGAATTTCTTTATAATTTTTTCAGAGAGGCTGACTCCTCTGAAGTAACCAGCTGTTCTGCTACAGAATTTTACATCAAGCTTAATCTGGTCTGTATCCAATTATATATCCTGTTTGCCCCAAGAAGAGTGGCATGAAACAAAGACAAATTACTGGATACTTTGATGCTTAATGAGGAATCAGTATAGAAATTAGAGATAAGGATGAAATATAGCACACGGCATTTGCTCAAAGATGAAAACATATTTAACATCATAAGTGCTAAGAACTATGGAGTACAAGATCCTTATAATACATTAAAATGTGTCCACTCATTAGTCATGTAAATTAATATTAACACTAACATCCCACTAAGTCAATATTATAGATATTAGCTCTTACATTCCCCCTTAAGATTGACTTGGAGCAAGGAAGGGACATTACAATTATCCCCCTTTAATCACAACTTCATCCCAAGCAGAATACGAAATTTGACAAGTTTGGCATCTGTCAAAGCTTATATTTACTCAACTATGCAAATATATTGGACATGATAAGTCATGAGTAGTAGGGTACCAAAGATTTGGTCAAGATGTCTGCAATTTGGTCCTTGGTGCAGCATTACTCCAGATGAATGATCTGGTCCTGGATCAAGTGTTTAATATAAAGCTGCTGAACCTAAATGTGCTTGGTCCTCAAATGGTATGCTGGATGGCAAGCAAGCTGAATGGCATCTTGAATATCACACTAGTGAAATTGGCTGCTGCAGGTGAAGTCCAATCTCATCCATTAATGTCTGAATCAATACTGCCTCCTGTCCAGTTGTGACAGAAACTCTATATTTTATTATTTGGTCTCAGTGGAAGAGATAAATCATAGACTATTTCTTACTCAACCAAGAAACAAGCCCTGGGCCAAGAAAACATGCATAACCAGAAGTAGACTTCTGCTCATCCTGAGCTCTATCCCAATCTGAGTTGGTGTGTCCAACCAAAGTAGTCTTGACTCTTACCCTCATAAGAGTACTGAATACTAAATTGATTAGTAACCTTAACATATCTAGGGATTCTCTGTACTGCCAACCAATGGCATTCCTTCAAATTTGCATGTATTTGAAAAAAAGGCTATATTGGATCTGCTATGAGTCAAATCTATGAGACTGCCAAAAAGCTTCTGATACAAAGTGAATCTACCTTCAGAGGGGTACAAGTAGCAGTAAATTTAACTCTAGACTGGAAAAGGGTAGGGCAAGGTTTGCATTCTTCCACGCATAACCTTTTCACAAGATCAAGAGCTTACTTGGGCTGAAATGGCAATGCCATCATCAAGTTGCAAAATATAAATGCTGTGAAAATTGTGCAAAATGCCTGAGTCAGTCACCTCAAATGTATTCATTAGTTTCTTCTTCATGTCAAGGATCATATAGGAAAAGTATGAAAATTTCACCATGGACATGTTTTTCATAAAGGTTAGGATCTCATTGACAACAATTGAAACCACTGGCAAGGAAGAAACGATCGATCTTCTCATGCCATGCCCTAGGAGCCTGTTTCAAGTTTCAAACCATAAAGAGACTTCAACTTACAAACAAGTTTAGAAGTGCCAATATCAGCAAAACCTAGGGGTTTCAGCATATAAATCTCCTCACAAAGATCTCCATTCAGGAAGGTAGACTTCACATCTATTTGGTGAACTTCGCAATGAACACTAGCAGCAAGTGAAAGGTAATATGAATGGTATCTATCTTGGCAGTGGGAGAAAAGGTTTCAAATTTCAATATAGCTGATATCTTCTTTTTGAGGAAACCCCTGAGTGACCAAGTGAAATGTGTGCTTCATAATTCTACCTTCCAAAGAAAACTTGGTTTTGTTGATCAATTTGCCTCTCCGACAACATTCTTCCCTGGTAGTATTGGTAACGGCTCCTGAGTATACTTTTTCTTCAAGGATTTTTATCTATCTGCATTAACATCTTCCCACTCTTGCTTATTGAGAACTTCTTCATAGCGTTGGGGATCACATGTAGACATGACCTTTTATATTAAAGCAAAGTTAACTCAGTGTTTTGAACATGAGTTTTTTCAAATGTTCGAAACATCACCAACATCAAGACTAGCTTCTTTAAGAAATTTTTTAGCCTACTTGGGATGATGGGTGTCACCAACATAAGAAGATTCAGGTCGACAAGGAGCATCTTGAAGAGACAACCACTGCTACGGTGCCACCTCATCATCAGGATCAGAAGAACCATCTGAACTAGGAAGTAGTGGAACACTAGTAGCTGAAACAATAACAAAATTAAAAGTGGAGAAGGCGGCAATCTTGAAGAAACGGTCTTCTATATGAATACAACATTTCTTTGAGGGATGACATCATTAATAGATGGATCATACAAGCAGAATGCCTTGGACTCCTCACTGTAAACAACAAAGATACATCTGTGACTCTTGGTTTCCAATTTCTTCTTTTTCTCATTTGAAATGTAACCCTAGGAATCACAACAGGAAACCTTGAAATGAACAACCATTGGCTTGCAATGGCTCTAAGCTTTTTCAGGGGTCACATTCCTAACAGCCTTGGTTGCTATTTAGTGATGTATGCCTTGTTTGCAGAAAAAAAAACTTTTTGTTAGTTGAATTTTGAAGCATAGTCCACACACATAGATGCTGTCTTTAGTCATACTAGTTTTATTGTTGAAAAAAATAGAACGACGATTGCTATGGGTGTGGAAGAATAGGGTTTCTTTCAACTAGTGGATGGTGAAGTGAAGTTTATGGTTATAGGAAAGAACCTGGAGAAAGGGAAGGTAAGCAATAGATTCATTATGCTTTATCTGCTGATTTTCATGGAGAGAGGAAGACCGTTTGGGAGGGTGAAGAATCAAGATGACATAGTGAAGTGGGATGATGCTTCCTTAGGAGAAAATCAAAACTTTGATATGCTAAACCACCAAGATGATGAGGAGTTGATTTCAGTGAACAAGCCAAATGTTGCATTGATGGTGGAAAGGTTGACTATATAGCTAACATTGGTTCTCATCAACCTCGTCGGGTACAATGCACTTCTAATTGTTGATTGAAGACTTTATTTTATAGTGGGATGCAAACATCTTGCTTGTCCATAGATTTTGTTTTTGTTTTTGTTAGATTTTTAACATTAAGCTAGCATTATATTAGGATCTTTAACTGAGAGAATAACAAGCACAACAATCAAACACAAGAGACAATGAACACAATGTTTTTCCTTAGGGAAACCATAAATGGAGAAAACCTCGCAACTTCCTCAGAGATAGAATCAGCACCAAAAGTAAAACCCAAAACAGTAAGATGATCTCCCGACAACAGTAGCCTCTTTCTTTCTAGCCCCAACAACTTCTTCTCCCTCAGCTATGCGCTACAACCAAGTGTGAGTGAGTATGTGATAAATAGAGAGACTCACTCTCTATTTATACTAATTCCTGACATGACAATGACTCACTAGGGCCAATTTCACTAGGTTGAGTCTAACAACCCTAGGGCCCCGGAACTGCGGGGACTTTAACCCTTGAATAATAGGAGGGTTACCCACATTGACTTGACATGACTTGTTTACATTATAGAAACTCCCGATCGGAACATCGGGGCATGACATGACTCAATTACATTACAAACACTTCCTGAAATAAACATCGGGGTACAATACATAAGAAATACAAGTGAATACATTCCGAAGTTACAATTACATCAAAACTCCCTTTTAACTAGGAAGGTATTCTCTCGACACAATTTATCAACACAAGTCTTCTTCTTTGTATCATTTGGATCATCATCGAGTCCTTGTCATCTTCAAGTCATCTTCATTTTCAAGTCATCTTCATTTGGATCTTGATCATCACTCGATCTGGATCATCATCACTGGATTTGGATCATCATTCGATTTGGGTCATCTCTGGTTCTGGAACATCTCTACTGGATCATCATCACAGGTGCTATCTCTTGATTCTTCTCGTCACAGGAAGTTCTACAGAGCCAACCCTTTTTCATGCTGGTTGTAGGCTTAGCCTCCATGTAGGTCTTCTTCCAGCACTTATATCTGACCCTAAGTCAGTTAGAAAGGCCCGGTCAACACTTATATCTGATCATGTAGGAACCAATCCTATAATCATATCAGAAAGGCATGCCTAGCACTCACATTTGACCATGTGGGAATACATCCCACGACCCTGTCAGAAAGGCCCAGCACTCACATTTGACAACCAATGTCAGAAAGGCTCAGCACTTACATTTGACCATGCGAGGAACCAATCCTCCATGCCGAAAGGCTCTGCACTTACATCTGACAACCAATGTCAGAAAGGATTAGCACTTATATTCGACCATGCGAGGAACCAATCCTCCATGTTGAAAGGGATCTGCACTTACATCTGACAACCAATGTCAGAAAGGCTCTGCACTCACATCTGATCATGTAGGAACCAATCCTACAGTCACATCAGAATGTCCCTCAGTCCCAGATTGAGCTTTCCTGGTAACTGACCAGGTGCCTCCATTCCAAGAATGGCATTCAGCGTTTATATCTGATCATGTAGGAACCAATCCTACAGTCACATCAGAATGGCTCAGCACTCACATTTGACATGGAAGGAACCAATCCTCTCACCATGACAGAACTCTCACCATGACAGAATGGCTTAGCCCTTACATCTGACCATGGAAGGAACCAATCCTCTCACCATGTCAGAATGGCTCACGGACTCATCACTTCCCTTTGGAGGGAACTTCGATCTGGAGAACACCAAGCTTCTCCCTGAAGTATTCAAACTTCACCCTAGCCAATGGCTTTGTCAATACATCAGCTATCTGTTCATCCGTCGCAACATACTGGAGCTTCACTGCTCCCCTTTGCACCATATCCCTGATATAGTGATACTTGATCTCGATATGCTTCGACTTGTCATGGAACACCGGGTTCTCCAACAACTTCACGCAACTCTGGTTGTCACAATGTATACAAGTAGCATCCAATTGGAGATCAAATAAATCAAGAAGTAGCTTCCTCAGCCATACTGCCTCACAACTAGCTGAACACTGCCTCACAACTAGCTGAACAAGCTGCGACATACTCTGCTTCAGCTGTACTCAGTGCCACACAAGATTGCTTCTTGCTAAACCAAGAGATCACACCTGATCCCATACTGAAGCAACACCTTGAAGTGCTCCTCTTATCGATGGCACTGCCTGCCCAATCTGAATCAACATAACCCTTCAGGTTAATCTTCTGATTCGCCTCATACTTGAGCCCATAATCAATTGTACCCCTCAGGTACCTTAGAATATGCTTTGTAGCAATCAAGTGAACATGTCTCGGATCTGTCAGAAACTAGCTCAAGGTGTTCACAGCAAAGCAAATATCTGGTCTCGTGTTCGTTGGTACATCAAGGACCCAATCATCTGACGATACATCGTAGCATCAACCGCTTTTAATGAAGCATCATTTAATAGCTTCAGGTTCGATGCCATAGGTGTGGTCATGGCCTTGCAGTCCATCATCCGGAACCTCTTCAGGATCTATACTGCATGCTTCCCTTGTCCGAGGGAGATTCCATCCGTATTTTGCCACACCTCCATGCCTAGAAAATAGTGCATCATCCCCAAGTCCTTCATTTCGAACTCGGCAGCAAGCTTCCTCTTCGTATCAGCAATCAACCCATCCATACCTGTTACAAATAGATCATCTACATACAGTAGGAGCATCACTGGGTTGCCATCTTCAACCTTGTAGTAAAGGTTGGAATCTGCTTTACTTTTGGTAAAGCCCAAACTGGATAGAAAGCCATCAATTTTGCCGTACCATGTCCTGGGTGCCTGTTTCAAACCGTATAGGGCTTTCTTCAATCTGCACACATGAGACTCCCTGTCATGTGTCTCAAAACCGAGTGGCTGCTCTACATACACTTCCTCTTCCACTACACCATTCAAGAAAGCAGTCTTGACATCCATTTGGTGTATCTTCCATTTCATCACTGCAGCCAGAGCAAGTACTGATCTGATGGAAGTGTATCTGGCTACAGGTGCAAAGGTTTCTTCATAATCTATTCCTTCTTTCTGTGAGAAGCCACGAGCCACGGGCCACGAATCTTGCTTTATATTTTTCTATGCTGCCATTTGTAGCATGCTTGATCATGTAGATCCATTTGGAAGTTACAACCGACTTCCTTTTTGGTCTTGGAACAACATCCCAAACATCATTCTTCATGATCGATTGATACTCTTCGATCATAGCATTCTTCCATTCTTTCCGTTCTGCCGCTTCTTCATAGTTGGAAGGTTCTTTATTGATAAAGTGACACAATAAAGCTACATACTCGGAGCAAGACCTGGTCCTCTTCCTTTCTCTGTGATTCTCTTCTGGAGCCCCATATCTTTCCGCACCTTGGATAGCTTCTCGTACCCAAGCAGGTTTCCTCTTGTGAGGATTCTTTTCCTGAGGTGGATCTACAGGTTCTTGAGGTTCTTCAAATTCTTGGTCATCTTCTTGAGTTTCTTCGTTCATGGTTGTCATGAATTCTGGGTGCTTCTGATTCTTCAGGATCTTCAACAGGTCTCTTCCTAGATTTGTTGTAAGCTGAGTCTTCGTCAAATGTTACATCCCTGCTGATGTTGATCTTCTTGAATCCTGCGAAGTATATTTTGTAAGCCTTCGAGCTTTCAGAGTATCCCACAAATATACCCTTCTTTCCTGAAGGATCTGACTTTGTCCTCTTTTCTTTCGGAATGTGTATGTACACTGGACAGCCGAATATTCTAAGATGGCTGACTTCTGGTTTCTTGCTGGAAAAGACTTCTTCAGGTGTCTTGTTCTCGAGTACTCTGTGTGGAGTATGGTTCTGTACATACACCGTTGTTTTGGCAACTTATGCCCATAAATGCATGGGAATATCTTGATCATGAAGCATTGCTCTTGCAGCTTCCATGATAGTTCTATTCTTCCTTTTTGCAACCCCATTCTGTTGTGAATTATATGGAGTGGATAACTCCCTCTTAATCCCTGAATCTTTGCATAACTCTTTGAATTCATTTGATGTGAATTCTCCGCCATTATCTGATCGAAAGGTCTTGATCTTCTTTTCTGTGTGGTTCTCGATCAAGGCTTTGAATTCCTTGAACTTGCTGAAAACTTCACCTTTGTTCTTCATAAAGTATATCCATGTCTTTCTAGAATAATCATCAATAAAAGAAACATAGTATACATACCCGCTTAAAGAACTGGATGACATTGGACCGCATACATCGGAGTGAATGATTTCCAAGATTCCTTTTGCTTTGCTTTCGCTACTTGGACATGTCTTCTTTGTGTTCTTTCCTTTTGCACATCCTTTGCAGACTCCTTCATGTTTTGCTTGAATTTCTAAAAGACCTTCAACAACGTTGCTTGCAAGTGGTAGTGCTCAGTAGTGCACATGTGCAAGCCTTCTATGCCAAAGTTCATTTGGCTCTACTGTGTTATGGACCAAAGCTTGTTTTGGATGGCCCTTCAATTTGTATAATTCTCCTTCTTGTTCTCCAATTACTATTGCATCGTCAATAGTCTTTCCTCTTGGTCACATGAGGACTTGGCCATCTACAAATGCAACCCTCATGCCTTTTGCATCCAGTGCCGATATGGAGAGAAGATTCTTCTTTAGTCCTGGTACAAACATGACATCCTTCATTTTCATAGACTTTCCAGAGTCTAGCTTGTAGGAGGATTCACCACTACCTTTTATGGGATATTGGTAGTCATCCCCAAGTTTCACCTTATGGGGTGAATTATGTTCGGATAGTTTCTCAAAAGATTCCTTGAAACCTGTCATGTGTTTGGAAGCCCCACTGTCAATAAGCCAATCTTTGCTTCCATGAGTGACAGTTCCCGTGAGAGCGGAGATCAGAACATATTCTTCATCACTTGAAGAGTCTTCACTTTCTTGTTTTACTTTCTTCCTGGGAGGATCATCAACATGATGTCTTCTTTTGGAGTTCTTCTTCTTGGATCCATTCTTATTCATGGGACAACTTCTAGCAAAGTGTCCTCTTTCATCACATGTATAACATCTGAGTTTGGATGGATCCCTTCTTACAAAATTATTTTTCTGATGAGAATGCTTACCTTGGTGATGATGATTTTCCTTTCTTCCTTTCTTGGAGTGTACTGTGAGAGCTTGATCTTCACTTCCCATCTTTTCTTCTCGAGCTGCTATTCGAGCTTCTTCATGTGAACATTCTTCCCACAGTCTACTGAACTTGATTAGCTTCTTCCTAGCACAGATTCCTTGGATGAAAGAATCCCATGACCTAAGGAGACCATTCAAGTTTGTCATCACAATTTCTGCATTCTCCACTTCTTCATCTATTGCTTCAAGTTGTTCTTTGATCTGGGAGACCCTTGTGAAGTATGACTGGATGGCCTCCTCATTCTAGATCTTTACATTCTTCAACTGGTTCCTTAGAGTCATCTTTCGGTTTATGTTCTTCCCTTCAAACAGTTTGGTTAGGGCATCGAACATAGCTTTAGGTGTCTTGAGGGAGGACACCTGTGGTATGAGGTGATCCTTGATTGAATCAGTAATAATCCTCTTTGCCATAACCAACTTCTTCTTATGTAAGGCCATAGCCTCATCTTCCTCTGGAACTAGAACCTCCTCATGGATGTAGGAGTCCAACTCATTTTTTTCCAGGACCAGGGAGATCCTATACTTCCAGTGTCGGAAGTTATCAGCTTCCTCAAGCTTGGTATGATGAGACATCTTAACTGAGAACCTCAAAGGGAAATACAAAAGATTTAGATCTTACTAGGTCAAGATGTCAGATCTAGATTTGGAGCTGAATTTTTGCAGTGCTGGTTCAGGAGCAGATTATGGTTTGGCTTTTCCGGATTTTTGTCCAACCAAATGCTTTGATCTTGATCTCTAAACTTCGATTTTGGGGAGGAGATCAATTCAGGCCTGGGCTCACTCAAAAATTCCACTTCTATAGAAAGCCCTAATTTTCGGCAGCAATGTTGGGTCCAAAACTGAGAAAGCTCAGAATTGGATTTTGCTTCGACAGAAAGATGCGCCCTAGGGAGGAGAGTTAATCCAACCTTCTTTTGCTGAAAATCTGTGGAGAGAGATTCACAAAGTAGGAAGCCCTAGTTCCCGCAGCTGCAGAGTGTCTTTTTCTCAGGTTAGCTCTGATACCATGTTAGATTTTTAACTTTAAGCTAGCATTATATTAGGATATTTAACTGAGAGAATAACAAGCACAACAATCAAACACAAGAGACAATGAACATAGTTTTTTTCCTCGAGGAAACCATAAATGGAGAAAATCTCGCAATTTCTTCAGAAATGGAATCAACACCAAAAGTAAAACCCAAAACAGTAAGATGATCTCCCGACAGCAGTAGTCTCTTTCTTTCTAGCCCCAACAACTTCTTCTCCCTCAGCTATGCGCTACAAGTGAGTGTGAGTGAGTGTGTGATAAATAGAGAGACTCAGTCTCTATTTATACTAATTCCCGACTTGACAATGACTCACTTGGGTTGACTTCACTAGGTGAGTCTAACAACCCTAGGGCCCTGGAACTGCGGGGTCTTTAACCCTTGAACAATAGGAGGGTTACCCACACTGACTTGACATGACTTGTTTACATTATAGAAACTCCCAATCGGAACATCGGGGCATGACATGACTTAATTACATTACAAACACTTCCTGGAATAAACATCGGGGTACAATACATAAGAAATACAAGTGAATACATTTTGAAGTTACAATTACATCAACAGTTTTGGAACTAGCAAATGTATGTAATATGACCATTATGGGTGTTAGAATTATTGTAATCTTCCCTTGGCCACCATAGTCTAAATGTCAGTTTCCTAGCTTAGGAATATGTTGCCACTTCATTAGTTCCATGGAGAAGTTATCTGGGGTCCACATATCACTTGATGCGCCACTCTGCATGAATTTAAGAGCTCTAGAGACCAATCCTTAGATTTTAGGAGCCCACACTGAATCATGGGAGTCCCACCATCAGTTCATCCTAGTCTTTGTTGAGTTATGCTCTGATGGGCCACATTCAGTTCACCTTCAGTTAGTCTAGTGCCTCTATTGATGGTTTAAGGAGATGGGCACCTTTGCTCCCCTACCTTGGTCAGTTAACTGATTGTGAGGTGTTTCAGTTGTCTAGAGTTACACTAGTGAGTCTTCAGTAGTGATTTTTCCACAGTTAGTGATGTCTAGAGTCAGTCTAAGTCACAAGATTCGAATCACTTCTAGAGGATTCGAATTCTCTTTATTATATCACCAATGTATTTCATACAGATTAATGATTATTCAATTATGGTTATGCTGTCAAATTTTTGCCTCTTGTCTGAATAATTTCACAATGATTGCTCGACAATTCTAACTCTGAAATTCTTTCTCATTCATTCTTGTTCGTTGTGAGGTTCAATCCAGCCTGATGATCCCGTGGAGTTGCTAATTTTACAATGGAAGGGTATTAGATATAATGGTCATCATTAGGACTTAGGTGTACTTTAGACATGTATAACGATTTAGTTAGAATCTATAACATAAGAGTGATGTAATCACAAGTTAATAAATATAGTCATTAAAATATTAGGTATTTAGGAGTTATGTAATGTACTCCCTTTTCTCCTACTGTGTAATGAGACATTGCATCACTCAATAATCATGGAACGTATTCTCTGTTATTCCTTTGTGTATTCTTGTCTATGATCTTACATATCATGATTGATAAAATTAATACTGGGCTGTTCCATACAAGTGAGAGAACATTGCTGACCTTAGATTCAACAGAACCCAAAAAATAGCTTTGGCAGAAACTCTGACAAAACAAAACACGACAAAACACACCATTAGTTTTAACAATATCAAGGTCTTGGCCAAAACTCAACATGACACCTCTAGACTGGTATGGGAGTCCCTACAGATAGTGAAGAGGCCTAGGGACCGTAATGTAGAAGATGAGAGCACATTGTTGACATTAGATTCAACAGAACTCAAAAAATGGTTTTGGCAGAACACTTCGACAAACCAAAACACACCATTAGTTTTGACTATAGCAAGGTCTTTGCTAAAAATCAAGAGCACACTTCTAGACTGGTTAGGGAGGCCCTAGAGATTGACAAGAGACATAGGAACCTTGATGTAGAATATGGTTTTAAATTGAGCTCTTCCTGAAAGCCAGTTATTAGTTTTATGCAAAATAAAATGAATTACATTAAATTTATATTGCTCCTAAATTGGAATTTTTGTTTGCCTCTTATATGCTTTTCATCCCCTTGTTTACCTCTTCTTTTTGCTTTGATTTTTGACTTCCAAATTTCTTAAAGGTCCACATTTTTATTTTATGACTGATTTCTACCCTCAACTCCATTGATCTTTATTGCCATTATTGAATCTTCCTTGATATTTACTTCTCAAATTTGTAATCTGCTTCATTGTCCCATAGTATAGATATCATACACACTGTACATAGACACATTTTTTATTCCCTCATTTCTTAAAGGTCTTCATTTTTATTTTGTGACTCATTTTAGATAAATTTCTGTCTCGATTTGTGTGCTAAGCAGCAAAAATCAAACTCTGTTTTTTTCTTTTGTTTTCTGCCTCGATCTCCGTGCCACTGTATGGACTATACGGACGGTATGGACCTCGAAATCTGTGCCCATTTTTTTCCAAAATCGTGCCTGCTGCCTCGAAAACCGTACTGTACGTCCCAGCAATAAATGCTGTTGTCTTTTTGATTTCTATGCCCTCTTTGTTGCTGTCATTTTCCTCGATTTGCGTGCTGCAAAAGTTTTCCTCTTGCTCAGGAAAAATGGAAACTCTCTCTTCTCTCTCTCAGCTCTTTCTTCTCACTTTTGTTCAATTTGCAAAAGTGAGGTAAAATGCCTTTCCCATGCCTTTTTGAGAAAACCCTAGGGTGAGTCTAATCTAACGGTGGAGATTAGATTAGATCAAGGGCTGAAATTAAATGCTCATATTTTATTTCTAAAATATTAATTTTACTCGCCCACTTAAATTTATCAAAAAATGACTGTAATGCTCTAAAGTCAAATTAAATGCTTTTACTTAAGTCATTTAATGTAAGGGTCACTTTATGTCCCCTCTCTAAGTGACTAAGGCAAAAGTCACTCGCGGAACACTTCCCTAGGTACAAAACTAACAATTTCTACCCTCAATTCCATTTTTCTTTATTGCAATTTACTTCTCAAATTTGTATTTTGCTTCATTGTCCCATAGTATAAATATCACACACATATAACACAATGTCAATTTGCAATTTTGGGCCAACTAACCTTCCTCCACATTTTTTTCTTCCATTCTATTGATTTTAAACATTAGAAAAATTGAGGTCTAAAATGGGCCTCCTAATAAAAGTAATTGCACCGAGAGGCGCTCTATAGCCCAGTATGGGGGAGATCTTGTAACGTTACGTAATGTTACATAACGTTACGTAACGTTATTTTTATTAATAAAAAATAAATTTTTTAATTATAGGCCAAAATAAATGTCGGCCAGAAAAAAAACCTAATATGGGGGAGATGTTCTAATCTTCCTACCTAACAAAACAATAAAAAAGTAAAAATTTAATTATCCGTAAAAAAAATATGGGTGAGGAAAAAAACACAATATGGGAGAGATGTTGTAATGTTTTTACTTAACAAAATAATAAAAAATGTTGGCCTTGCACATGGTTTTAAAACCATGTGCATGGTTTTAAAACTATGTGCACATGGTTTGCACATGCTTTTTATGCACATGGTTTTAAACCATGGTTTTAAAACCATGCACATGGTTTATGGTTTTAAAACCATGTGCAAAGCCTTCTAAACAACCCATCGTTTTATTGTACATGGTTTAGGAGGGCCTTGCACATGGTTTTAAAACTATGTGCAAGGCTCCCAAACAGCCCATAGTTTTATTGTACATGGTGTAGGAGGGCCTTGCAAATGGTTTTAAGATCATGTGCAAGGCCTCCTAAACAACCCATGGTTGTAGGAGGCCTTGCATATGGTTTTAAAACCATGTATGGAAAAATGTTGTAATGTTAGTTCATAACAAAATAAAAAATAATAATAAATATTATGTGTGGGCCATAAATAATATTAAATATTAATAATAAAATATTATATGTGGACCTTAAATAAAAAGATGTGTCTTTTGGTTTCAATTAAATCAATGGATACCTATGAAGAGATTTGATCCCTCTCGGCGCTTGATAGAGCCTAGGATTTGGATCTACGCTGGTAAAATAATAGTTAAAGTAATGAAACAAGGGTTATGAATTTTGGAGAGAGAATTTCTTGTATATTCAACTTATCTTCTTGTAGGTTTACTCGAATTTCAACAAGTAGGTACTCTTTGGATTGCATCCAACGAGTACACACACTGCATACAGTTAATAGACCCATCGTGAGATACACTGAAAATATAAAAAAATGTGTTTAAATATGTTTTTATTGTATTTTCAGCTTATCTCATTAGGTGTCTATTAAAAGTATGCAGTGTGAATACTTGTTGGATGTGGAATTGAATTCTACATCCAAGAGTGTCCACACTTGGAATTTGAGTAAACCTATGAGGAGATAAGTTGAAAATACGAAAAAAATGGTTTTATCTCTCCAACACTTTTTACCCTTATGGTTAACATCATCATCTTGATAAGTTGAAAATATGAAAAAAATGGTTTTTTCTCTCCAACACTTTTTACCCTTATGGTTAACATCATCATCTTGAATACTATTGGTTCTTTTGAAGGGGATTTTGATGGTACATTTTTTGTTTTGAGGCCCAGTTCTGACCTCAAAATATCTCTAATGTATAAATACTGTTTGAATTTATGGTGTGCATGTTTCCTGTAACCATGAGTGATGTAGGATCACTCGAAACATCAGGTTAAAAAATACTCTAAACTATGTATTATGAAATTGTTTTTTGCAAAATCAATATTTCTCCTCCAGGGAGAGCTTGCCTTTCTATCCTAATCTGTGTAAAAATTGTCCAGAAGATAATGCCATTCTTGGTTTGGTGGCTATTTGTATTGAAATTCCAAAATGTGCTTCGTAGCTTGGAGCAAAATATCTCTAATGTATAAATACTGTCTGAATTTATGGTGTGCATGTTTCCTGTAACGATGAGTGATGTAGGATCACTCGAAACTTCAAGTTAAAAAATACTCTAAACAATGTATTATGAAATTGTTTTTTGCAAATTCAATATTTCTCCTCCGGGGAAGAGCTTGCCTTTCTATCCTAATCTGTGTGAAAATTGTCTAGAAGACAATGCCATTCTTGGTTTGGTGGCTATTTGTATTGAAATTCTAAAATGTGCTTCGTAGCTTGGAGCAAAATATATAATACAGGATACAAATGAATAGAGTTCAGCTATATTCAGTACCACAGACTGTTGTAGATATCATGTCCAAAATTCAAAAACATTTTCTCACATATAATGACAAATTGCAAAGTAGAGAGGGTATGTTAGAAGCCAATTCTAAGCTCACACAATATTACACTATGCCTTGGGATTTTAGATCAAACAGAGTACAACTTAAAATATCTGTGATCACTGACAAGTGATGTACTAGTTTTTTTGCTGATGTCTTAGTTTTAACCAAATATTGGATTCCAAGTTCTGCTCTAGAAGATCGTACACATACCCTTTATATTATAGATCATGTAGACTGTCTCATTTGTAGTGTTTTGCAAGTAGATTATGTTAAAGTCTTGCTGTGTGTATATACGTGTGAAATGATGTGATGGTGCTGTTGCCCATTGCTTTAAGGCTGAAAATATCTTGGAAAGTTTTCCAGTGACAAAAGCTTGGTAATATTATGGAGATTTGAGTGCCCAATAAGATGGATTATAGTTCTGTATTTGTCTGACAGTTATAGTAGCTAAGCTTCTAAATCTATATAGATCTGAGTTTTTTTCTACTGCCTGCTTGATTGCTTTGTTGTGTCTGGTATTTTTGGTGGTGCTTGCTTGTAAAAGCTGGTTGCTGGTGCCTAATTTAACCAATTCTTCTCCATTTTCTTTTCATCTGTATTAACATGTTGAAAACTTTTACAGTTAACTTGGAGACAAAGATGGAATGGCAGATATCAAAATTACAAATCTATCCCAAACTTATTCATTGTTTTATATGATTGAACTAGATGCGGAACATTAATTCAGGAAAAAAATATATGTTTTTTGTTTGAAGATGGATTTGCTATACCTCAATTCTTTTATGCAGTCTTGGATGAGAAAACAATTCCATATGCACAGATTCGTTATGGAAAGAGTTGTAACTGCAATTTTAAAGAGAACCTCATATTTGTGGCTGTCAAAAATGCATCAGAAAAGAATTGTTAAGACTACTATAGCCTATATTGTTAAAATTGTTAGTTCTTTATTGAGCCTTGCCCACATTGGTACATTGTTGTCCTCTGCCTTTCAAACTGTTTTGTTTCATGAAAGCGTTAATTTCTGCTTACATCCAACTCGTTTCAGAGTAGATGTGAAGTTCAGGGATCCCAAATCCATATTTAGCAAACTCACTTTTCTGCTTTAATGTTTGAGCTATTTTCTAGGTCACTGGAGGAGTTTCTTTGAGTGAAGCGTTGTTAATGCATGATAACTGGTTGGAGGAAAGAGGAGTTAAGAATACCAACTTTGCCGTTGTGACTTGGTCTGATTGGGATTGCAAAGTAATGTTGGAGTCTGAGTGCAACTTGAAGGGCATACGAAAACCTAACTACTTTAACAGGTAACTCTCTCTAATCCTTGACAGACAGCATTTGGATTCTTCTTCATGGATTTTACTCCAATTCTCACAGGATTAAGATGTACAAAATTACCTCTCTTTCCATTTTGAGAAACTTCCATTGTTTTTCTTAATTGAATTCAAACTCACGTACATAATAATTTGTACCATTGTTTACAGATGGATTAATTTAAGGCTTCCTTTTAATGATTCATTCGGTCAACTTCGGTGTAATCTCAAGGGGGCTGTGGAGTTTGCCGGGCTTACGTGGGAAGGTCGAGCTCACTCTGGCTTGGACGATGCCAAGAACACAGCTAGACTTCTACTAGATCTTATGAGGCGAGGAATTAAACTTAGCATTACTTATTCTATGTTATACGCATCAGCAAACGGATCAACGCTCACACTGCCCATGCAAGAGGCACCCAAGACCGGTGTGAGCAGAAGCTTGGGGTCACAAGGCTCTGGGCAAGGCTTGGATAATGGTCCATGGTTGAACACAACAGATGTAGTAAAGGACACAGGGGCGCTGTGTTTCTGTGGTGTGCCTAGCAACAAATGTGTAATCAAGAAGCCGGGGCCAAGACATGGAAAGGCTTTTTTCGGTTGTGGTAAGTGGTCCATTACAAGAGGTGCTGCGTGTGACTTTTTTGAATGGGCTGTGCCTGACATAAAGTTGAATGCTTAGATTCTTAAAATAGACACCTTTTCTGGATTAAAGAGGCAAGAGGAAAGGACGACACGAATGCAGGTGTAACTTTCCACAGCCACTCTAACGTGTTTCAATTAGGTGGATGAGGATCTTTAATAGGCAAAAACATTATTTTAGCTGTTAGAATCTGAATCTGATTGTTTTTATTGGTTTCAACTTCTTGTATTTAAGGTAAAATTGGTGTTTTCTTATCAACCTTCCGGGCCTAGTCAAACCACTTGTTTATTACTTCAAGTTTGAGTCTTTCAGGGTAGGCTGAGTCGGGATGTTTTATGTCAGTATCCAATCTGGAGAACTAAAACCCAATGCAATCCAACTTCTGGTATTTTATGGTAAAATTGGTGTTTTCTCATCACCTACCGGGCCTTGTTAAACCACTTCATTATTTCAAGTTTCAGTATTTCATGGTAGCTGAGTTGGGATGTTTTATTTGTCTCTGATCTGGAGAAGAGCTTAAATCCAATGCATCCAAATCGTTATTATTTTTAATTAATACTATATATTGAGCCACAAGCATCAGGAATCATTTTTAGGCATCCTGCTGGATTTGGGAGTCCATTGATGAGTGTAGAATTTTCAATGCGAAAATTCGCTTATTGTTTATTATTTTGAACACAGATTTATAGTGTCGTAGTTGTACTTGAAGGACTGTTAGATAAGCCACAAGGCTTATTCTTAAATCATTAAATTGATAAAGTTTTAAGCATTTTGTTAACCATGGCACCATTAAATTATAACAAAAGAAGCTCTGCATTTGATGTGTAAGCCTTTTTGTGTTTCCGCTTCGTGTCAGTTCTACATCTGATAAATATTTGATAATTGTAAGCACGGACAAGATCTGGGAAAGTGTATATCATTGGTGATTCAATTATTTTTTATTTTTATTTTTGAAGTTTTAAATATTAAGATAATTATTCTGGAAGTAGTCTAAAATGTTCATGTTAGGCACCCTTTCGTTTTAGCTTTATCCTTCTCACATTTTACTCATCTAAGGAGGTAGGGCAGTTGTTTGTTCATAGTGTTTTATGTCTACAATTTTTATAAATATTTCCTAGTGCAGAGACTTGTAATATAATAGTTAATATTATTGCGGAGTGTTATGTAAAGTTAATATATTAGTATACTTGACGTTGACGTGTAATATAATGATGTTAATATAATGGTAATTAAAAAAAATGAGACTAGATGGTAATAATTAGATAGTGAATTTTAATAAAATAATAATTTGATTTTTTTAGAGCTAGTATCTATGGAGTTTCGAACTGACAATCATCCGTAATGAGTGTTTTAACAGTACATCCGTAATGAGTGTTTTAATAGTACATCCAACCGACGACGCAATTAGTGTCTTAACAGTACATCCATTCACTGTTTATTATACGTCTTGTAAACAATAATAATAATAATAAATATAATACAAAGATAAAAAAATATATAAAAAACAAATCACAAAGATATTTTTTTAGTCAATGGACTGTTTACATCTTGATTTCTGTTTAAATCATTTTATTGCTTAATATATCTAAATTAAAAGAGATCTATGTTGATAATAAACCTAAACAATATAAATATAAAGAGAAATTCATTTCATTTAACAAATAGCTCTTTGCCATGATTTTGAAGATAAATCAATACATAATCCTTTTCTAAATGAATCGCTAAACTCAATTATCCTTTAGCGCATTCACAATAAATACACCTCAAAATATATAAAATATTCATGACACGTTCTTAAAAATACAAATAGAAACTTAGTATGGCTCTTTGCCATGATTTCATAAATAAATTTAATAAAAATAATTTTCCTAATTGAATCAATAAACTCAATCACATCTTTGAACGACATTTACAAATAAATGAATCTCAAAGCATTTATAATCTGTCATGACATATTCCTAAAAACCAATGCAATGGTTTAATACTTGTATCCATAAAACTTAATGGCTTAATATTAATGGTTTAATACTTATTTCTTCACTTTTAACAATCAACAACTAATTTATCAATGCGTTATTCTACCATTTGTATAATCATTTCATAAACATCTATCATTTCATCATAAGCATCTGAATCATGAAGTCATAATAAGAACCATAACACAAGAGAACACAACAACATATGATTTTGTAATCTTTTTGTATTTGTTTTGGAATGGCTACAACTGTGAGGTAAAATCAGTATCGACTGATTCAAAGAGCACCTACTCTTCATCCAGGACCTTGCCTAGTTTTCTTAGACCTTGCTAAGAAGGGTTTGAGGTATCATAACCTCAAAAGCAAGACAATCTTGCTTTTACAATTACAGTTCACTGTCTCAACACACTCATCACACACACGTCACTGTTAAGTGCGCTCACTGCCACATCATCTCTTCTCATCAATGGTGCTCATCATCTATGCTCATCGTTCTGTTCATCAACCTCTGCTTCTTATCAATGCTGTTGCTCAACACTGCTGCTCCTGACTGTTGCTAATCATACTCTGGTTAATACTTCATTTGCTGGTTATCACTGCTCATTAATCTCTGTTGGTCATCTACTCATCAATATCTGTTCGTCTGTTCATCACTGCTGCTCATCACTATTGCTGGTTGTCTGCTCATCACCCATGTCAAGTCTGCACTGTCGGTCGTGCCTCTTTACTCATCACTCTCTACTGTTGGCTGTGCGTTATACCATCATCATTTGCTTGCATCATACAGTCGTATTATATTACTGTATACTGATTTTTGCAAGTATACCGCATCAAGTTCACTGTTTCATCTAGGGTATACCATAGCCTTTCATCATCACTTCATAACTGTATGTGCACTACTGTAAGGATGTCATCTGCATATGTTGTTTAAGTTTGCATATGTCATGTTTAGGGAAGTCATGGAATGTTCATCAACAAAGGGTAGGCACCATCAAACATCATCAACTTCAGACCACTTAATCAATTTTTGTGTATGCTTGTTAGTGGAAGAAGTGCATCAATGAGAAAACACCTTCATAATTGTTTCAAGATAAAGAGGTGGTCTGTAGACTCCATAAACAAAAGAGAGGTCTGCTTCTTCAAAAAGGAGAAAAGACTACTACAAACAGTCAAGCTTCTCTGTTGCAAAAATTCGAGTGTTCCTCCTTCTACTGCTGCCATTAAACCTTACCCTCTGTTAAACTCAGCAAGCTCCATTTTTGTCTTCAATTCTGGACTCTTACTCCAATGGTGGAAAGATCAAACCAACATAGATTAAACCTTAAAAAAACACAAAAAATGGACTTCGCTGCTGCTGCAAATTTCAAATAGTTTTATCTCCACAGAATTTCCTCAGTCAGGGTTAGGGCACATTCCACTGTTGTTGCAAAAAGAAATTCAGATTGTTTAACTTCTCAGCAATTCGGGACCCTTCAACATTCTTTGTTGATTGCCAAAGTCCATAAAAAAGGGTAGAACTAATACACAAGTTTGTAGCTGTTAACACATAACAAAAATAAGATATACTGCGGATTTTCTTAGTCATAGACTATTGCAAATGCTGGTTTACTTCTGCTGCACATGAATTTGTATCAAAAGGAAAACCTTTACTGTGTATACCCCAAAAAGAAGGGAAGAGATCTTCAAACTAGGGAAGGGTCTGTTTTTGACCTCTGCTACTACTCAAATTTCCACAGTCAAACTCTGCTGCCACCACAGTCCGTGTTTTCTTCCTCAGACAATGTAGACTGCTCCTTTGCTGCTTCAACATTTATACCCGAAAATCTCAGAGCTCTCACGAATTTTTCACACCCCCAAAATGAAACTTTTGACTGGGTATTTATACTAGTTTCCCCCAAAATATTCATTTTTGAGCCGACTTGTCATTTATGTATTTTTTATTGAATTTAATTTGAGCCGACTTGTCTTGTAAACAAATTATTTTATTTTGAATTTATTTATCTTGCATTTAGAGTTTGTCTTCATATATTCAAGTTTATCACAAGTGATAATGGCATCATTGCCATCATTATCAAGGTCTTAGGGTATGCACATCATTAGGTGTCATGTCATTATGTATATGAATGCCAAATCTTTATTTATGTACTAGGTCCATCTCCATGTCCAAGGGCATGCATGACCAAGGACCCAACATCCATAAGCAACCAAATGTCCAAGGTGTCATGCCATCTAACCATGTAAAGTGCAAGTAGTGGGCTCCATGACCTTTGTAAGGGCATCAAAGTCTTCATTAGGGTTTCCAAGTTTTCATGGGATTCTTCATCAAGCAAGGGTCTTCATAGGCTTCTTTAATAACCTCAACCACACTAGGAGACCCCCAAGGGTCAAGATCCAGCATGATTTCACCTGTGGGGTAGCTTGGTCTTCTCTTGGGGTAGCATGAATGACCACAAAATGGGTCATTAATGCTTCTCCAACCCATCTAGGGCTTCTGCATCATTTGCAAGGGCTTCAGGACCATCTCCAGGATCTTCAACACCATCAGCAGGGTCTTCAACATCTTTAGCAAGGTGGCGGCATCAATATCCAATCTTGTAGGTACATGGACTTTGTCAACTCGGTACAAGGTGCTTCAAGGTACACACCCACTCTATAAAGGATCCAAGACACTGCAAAGTGCAATCCCACTATGTAAGGGGTCAAGGCACTGCAGGTGGGACTTGGTGGCATCAATGACATCCTCTGTGGCCACTGCAAGTCCATGTTGGCATCAATGACAATTCATCAACACTAAAAACACCCCCCGAGTAATATGGTGGAATTGTTGAGTGTATTGCTTCCCCTACCCTTCTCTTTCCTATTTCTAGTTGCTCGATTTTTCCTTGCACCTCTTTCATATTCTCTTCCATGTCTTTTAGTCTGATAGTATTATTTCCTCCCATAATTTCAGATGTCAATTGCTTATTCTTCAAGGCTTTATTTCCATCATTCATGGCCACCACTTGACTCTTTCTCTTAATGGCATTTTAAAAATTCCAATGAAGGCTTAAACAAACAAACGAGGTGGCATAAAATCCCTACCCTCAATTTTAAATTAATATATGCTTATAAATGTGCCCCAATGTAACGTCCCGGTTTTGACCCCGTTGCATTAGATGTACATGATGTATATATTGTAAATGATCACGGTGTGGAGCTAAAGGCCAAGGCCCCACTATTGATCGGTTATGTTACGTTTTGGATTTAAATTTGTCACCGATGGTATATCGGGGCATGCGGCATATATTATGATTGGTCATCATGTAAATATGCATCTATAATTAATTAAATGAACCTGACTAGCTACGATCGCGGCAACTAAAATGAGAAAAGGGCATGATTTTCCCAAGGATAAGGATGTGGGAGAATTTGTCAAACCTTGGCCAATGGGGTAAAAATCCATGTGTCACCTCTCTTTGTTTACCCAACCACCTCCATTGAAGAATGGCTGCTGGTGGTTGAGGCAGTTATTATCTTTGGGAGTGGGGTGGCAGGACTGTCAGTCCTCACCCACACGCACACTCCACCCACTGTCGACTTCACTATGGCAAGGAAAGAAAACCACCGCCATCACTCGCATAGACGATACCACTCTCTCCACGACGTTGCTGTTACTCACGCACTTGGAATTTCGCGTCCTCCTGTAGGTTGTTTTCCTCTATGGATTGGGGGATGGGCGGCTGAATCCTCTCCTCGCAGGCTGATGTTGGGTTGCTTCGGTCTTCCTTCCCTGTAAATGTTGCGGTCTCCTCTGTAATAGAGGTCCGGTGCAAGCTTTCATCCACGCACAGACTGAGAGTATGTATTTTTCCTCCCCAGTGTGGCCAGTGTAAGTTTTTCCACGTCTTTAGTTGTCCAGGGGACTGTCGATTTCCCCATGTTGTGAATGTGTTGGTTGTTACGTTTAAGAACTGTTGTAATCCGCTTGGGAGTATCTTTCCCTTGTACTTGTGTTTGCTGTTACGCTGTGGGGGCTGCTGTAGATTGTTGGGAGTCGTTTTGGCCACGAGAGGGCCAAGAACGACTCAGAAATATTTCCCCCTGTTCAACGGCAATTCTGATTGATTGCATACGTGCAATGGTTGGTCTTCGGACTGTGTAAGGAGCAGGGATGGGGGCTTGGGTTGCTTGATAAACTTGGTGGTTGGAAACCACACAGACAGAGCTAGAGGGCTGGCCTTCTTCTCCATCACCCCTGAATAGCACTGGAAGAGAATGCAGGGCCTGAGGGACTGTGTAGCAGAGAAATGACTGATTCCTTGTGTTGGGCGTGTGTGGGTGTCTTAGAGGTCAGGCTAGTTCCGGTGTAGGTGTTCTTGGCTATGTAATGAGCTCACCAGCTTAGCATTGAGCCTTTCCCAGCTCCTTGATGGCCTGATAAACCCAACTGTGTTGGCTTGGCTGTGTTTTGTATATCCTTGGCTATGTGTAAGCCTGCTAGTTCCCTTATTCCTTGGAGAATCATGCCCAGCTCGGGGGTGGCAGCGCTGCTGAGAGAGTAAGGAGCACGCTGGCCTATGGTTGGGTGGAATGTTGCAGCGACGTAACTGGTTGTGGGACGACTTCTTATAAGATAAGTGATCTTGTCCATTTTACTTCTGCAACCATAATTTCTGTTAATGAATGTCATGAACATGTTGAATGCTGTTTGAATGTCATGAATGCTTGTGTGAACGCATGTTGATTCCGCTGTGCATGATAAAGAACGATAGCTGTGTATGATAAACAATGGCATTTGTGCATGTTTTACTTTAAATGCATTTCCCCATAGCATTCTGTTTATGCAATTTTTATGGATGTACATGTTCATGGACTATAAACCCAGATGGTTAATGCCATGGTCGCGTCCTCTTCGCCGGTCGAAGGCATGGGGACGTGACAGTATGGTATTAGAGCTCATGTTACAAGCATGGGCCTGAATGAGCCTTGAATGATGTAGTGACAGAGGTAGCGTTCCTTTCTGCCCAGCAGAATCAGACTGGAAAACTCAAAAAAATGGTCTAAGTGTTGGAGCAGTCGGGACACTAGCGGGAAAGACTTACGCCATTGCGGAAGGACTTCCGCCGTAGCGGAAGCATGCCCGACGGGACAGTTTGATGAAAACCGCGAAAAAATTCGTCCAAGTGTTCCCCATCGGGACAATTAGCGGAATTCACTTCCGACGTAGCGGAAGAGTTAGTCGTTTGGTCTTCCGCCATTGCGAAAGCCAAAGACACTAGCTGACCGATGTGGAAAGACCGCCGACACCGCAAGAAAGTTAAAATTTTTTCTAAGTAATGAAAACAATGGCCGATCGGAAGAATAAAGTGGTTCATGTGCCGCCGTTGCGGAAGCCAAAAACACTAGTCTTCCGACGAGAAAGACTGTCAATGCCGATCACGTTATGACTTAGCAAATTGGGCCGCCAATCGGAAGAAGAAAGTGGTTCGTGTGCCGCCGTTGCGGAAGCGAAAAGCACTAAGTCTTCCGACGAGAAAGACTGCCGACGCCAATCAGGTCACACCTTAGCCGATTGGACCGCCGATCGAAAGAATATAGTGTTCGTGCGCCCGCCGTTGCGGAAGTCCAAAGTGCTAAGTTTTCCGACGAGAGAGACCGCCGAAACGTCGGAACGATTAGTGGTTCCGAGAGCCGATTCTGCGGAACAATTAGTTGTATCGGGAGCCGATTCTGCAGAACGGTTAGTTGTTTCGGGAGCCGATGCTGCAGAGGAAATTTTGAATTTTTCCGTGGGATTTCTCAGCGAATTTTGACGGGTTTCAGTGGGATTTTCAGCAGTTTTTTCAATGAATTTTCAGGGCTGAAAATGGAGAAAGTGGCAGTGATCTTATGCGCCACTTGACCCCCGTCGTCCCCTCAGATAGTCGTTCTTTGATGAAGAAGATCTAGTATTTGGGCAAATTGTTATTTTATGATTATTCCAGGAAAAGGTAAGTGATTCTGATTTATATCAATGTTATGCATCTAACACTTGTGTTTACTAACACGTTTGTAGAATCATAGTCACCTTCAAGAGAAGTATTCCAAGTAGTGCAGTTTGACAAGTAAGTGGTGGTTCCGTTATGAGGACCCATGATGGGTAGGATGCTCGGGATTCTCATGAGCAAGCAGAAGATGCCATGGGAGAAAATGTCCGTAATAGAAATGATGACATTGAATCTAATGGAAGGAGATTCCAAGCGACACTCTCAGATGTTGTAGCCACCATGAGAAGCTTGATCAAATCCCATGAAGAGCATCATCAGTTGAATGCTGCTATGTTGCAGAGTTTGACGGACTTACATAGAAAGATAGACTCTGGACAAGGTACAGCAAGGCCAGAAGGCAGTAAGAGCAGTACTCGGAGAAGGAGAAGGGCTTCCAGTGGATCATCTGATTCTGAAGAATCCAGCGGGGATTCAAGTTCTTCTTCTCATAAAAGAAAAAGAAAGAGACACCATAGAGATCGCTCTCGAGATGAATTCAAGAAAGCTAAACCTCCTACATTTGATGGTGAGATAAAGACTGGATAAGAGGCTGAAGCTTGGATTCTTGGGATAAAGAAGTACTTTCAAGTGCATGATTATTCAGGAAACATGAAGGCAAGAGTTGCCATATTCAATCTGAATGGAAGGGCATCCATTTGGTGGGAGCACTTCAAGCAAGTAAAGAGGATCAGCGAAAGGAGACTGAAGTGGAAGCAGTTCAAGAAGTATTTCAAGCATAAATACCTATCTGACAGGTATTATGATGATAAGATTAAGGAGTTTCATGAGCTGAGATCGGGACAACAAACCATAGAAGAATATGCAAATAAGTTTTTGGAGCTGTTGAGGTATGTTCAGTACATCAGAGATGAAAAAGTGAAGGTCCAACGTTTTCTGAGTGGACTGCCTTAGTCTTACAAAGATAGAATTGAGTTTTATGAACCTAGAACTCTTGAAGAAGCAATAAGAAAAGCTAAGTATTGCTATGAGCAAAGCAAAGGTAAGCCGGATTATCATAAGGCATGGAAGGACAAGAAGAATGAGAAGTTGGACCAGAGAAAGAAAGGTTTCAAACCTTCTAACTTCAAGAATCAGCAGAAACAACCATCTCAAGCTGCGAGTAAGCCAGTTGGAGTGACGGGAGAAAAGCCTAAGGATCCACAACAGAATAGAGGGCCACTTCAATGTTGGAAATGTGGAGGACCACACATGCGTAGGAATTGTCCACTCAAGAATGAGAGTGCAAGGCCAGCTTATAACGTTCAGGAAGCAGAAACAGTGGGACAAGTAGCAAGGGCAGTTCCTAGGATCTATGCAGCACTGGAGGACCGTCAAGCAGATCACCAATCAACTGTAGTTGAAGTAGCAGGTAAGATTGTTGAGCAATCTGTTTCTATTTTGATTGAACCTGGTTCTACTCACAGTTACATTACTCCTAGAGTAGTGGAAATTTGTGTTTTTAAGAAAGTAAAGCATAGGATGTCTTGGTTAGTTCAGCTAGCCACTGGAACTAAGAGAAAAGTCAGTGAAGTGGTAGAGAAGTGTTCATTAGTCATGAATGGATTGGTCACTTGTGTAGATCTGAATGTGCTACCGCTTGGTTCCTATGATGTTTTCATTGGAATGGATTGGTTAGAAGCTCACAGGGTGAAGCTTGATTGCTACAATAAGACTTTTGAATGCATGAATGAAGAAGGGAACCTAGTAGTTGTGAAAGGCATTCCAAAGGTGATTTTAGTGAGGCATGTTTCAGCAATGCAATTAAAGAAGTTCTGTAGGAAGGGTTGCCAGTTGTATGTAGCTCAGATTTTGGAGGAAACAGGAGATGAGAATCCTAGGTTGGAGGACTATCAGGTGTTACAGGAATTCAAGGATGTGCTTCCTGATGAGATTCCAGGGCTTCCTCCAAAGCGGGACATTGATTTCACAATTGAACTTGTGCCGAGAGCAGCACCAGTGTCCAAGGCACCCTACAGGATGAGTACACCGGAGATGTTAGAATTGAAGATGCAACTGCAAGAGTTGTTTGAAAAGAAGTATATCCGACCGAGTGTGTCTCCTTGGGGAGCACCAGTTCTGTTTGTAAAGAAGAAAGATGGCACACTCAGGTTGTGTATTGATTACAGACAATTGAACAAGGTTACTATGAAGAATAAGTATCATTTTCCTAGGATTGATGACCTCTTTGAACAAATGAGAGGAGAAAAGGTCTTTTCCAAGATTGACTTGAGGTCTGGTTATCATCAGGTGAGAATCAAGGATGAAGACATTCATAAGATAGCCTTCAGGACAAGGTATGGGCATTATGAGTTTGTAGTGGTACCATTTGGTCTCACAAATGCGCCAGCTACATTTATGTGCCTTATGAATAGTATCTTCAGCAGGTATTTGGACAAGTGTGTTCTTGTTTTCCTTGATGACATTCTTGTCTATTCCAAGAATGAGGAAGAGCATGAAGAACATTTGAGATTGACATTGCAATTGCTCAGGGAGCATCGGTTGTATGAAAAACTGAGCAAGTGTGACTTCTATACAGATAGAATTCAGTATTTGGGTCACATTATCTCAGAGGAGGGTATATCTGTGGACCCTGAAAAGATTGAAGCCATTATGAATTGGCCTACTCCAAGAAATGTGACAGATGTAAGGTCTTTTATGGGACTTGCAGGATACTACAGGAGGTTCATTGAGGGATTCTCCAAAGTTGCACATGCTATCACTTCTTTGCAAAAGAAGGGGATGAAGTTCGAATGGACATCAAGGTGTGAAGAAAGCTTCCAGATATTGAGGAATCTTCTCACCAGTGCACCAGTACTAAAGGTTGCAGATCCGGAGAAAGACTTTGTGGTGTGTACTGATGCATGCGGACAAGGGCTTGGAGGAGTCCTTATGCAGGACAACCACGTGATATGTTATGAGTCAAGAAAGTTGAAGGAACATGAGATGAACTATGCCACTCATGATCTAGAGCTTGCAGCCATAGTACATGCTCTCAAGATGTGGAGAAATTACTTGATGGGCAGGAGTTTTGAGCTCAGAACAGACCATTGTGGTTTGAAGTATTTGTTTGATCAGCCTACTCTGAATGCTAGGCAAGCAAGATGGCTGGAATTTCTATGTGAGTTTGATTTTGAAATCAAGCACATAAAGGGAAAAGAGAATAAGGTGGCTGATGCACTCAGCAGGAAGGTGTAGGAAATGCATGTGGCATCTCTTAGTATTTGCCAATTAGATTTGAGGCAACAGATTGTTGATCACGTTGCTGGAGATGAATTGTACGAGCAGGTCAAAGACAAGTTGCAGCAACAAAGTATTGAGAAAAGGTATGAGGGATATAAATTGGAAGAAGACGGACTTCTAACTTATAGAGGTAGAATTTATATTCCAGATGTAGCCAATTTGAGGAGAGCTGTTATGGATGAAATCCATCAAGCTTCATATTCTGGTTACCCAGGATATCAGAAGACAATTGCTATAGCTAGAAAGCAGTACTTTTGGCTAGGCATGAAAAGGGATATGGTTGAGTACATTTCAAGGTGTATGAAATGTCAATAAGTAAAGGTTGAGCATCAACACCCTGCAGGTTCGTTGCATCCTTTTCCAGTTCCAGAATGGAAATGGGAAGTTATTTCCATGGATTTTATTACAGGATTGCCGATGACTTGGAGACAACATGATTCCATCATGGTTGTGGTAGACAAGTTGACTAAGGCAGCACATTTTATACCAGTGAAGTCTACGCATACGACGGATGACATTGCAAAGATCTTCATGAAGGAGATTTTCAAATTGCATGGATTGCCGGAGGCAATAGTATCTGATAGAGATGTCAAGTTCACTTCCAACTTTTGGAAGGGGTTGTTTGTAGATTTGGGTACAAAGCTAAACTTCAGCACTGCATACCATCCTAAGACAGATGGGCAGACAGAAAGAGTTAATCAGGTGCTTAAAGACATGCTTCGCATGTACGTAATGGACAAACCAACCAAGTGGGAATATTACTTGCACTTGGTAGAGTTTGCTTATAACAATGGACATCAAGCATCCTTGGGGATGAGTCCGCATGAATCTTTGTATGGAAGAAGGTGTAGGACACCAGTGACTTGGGATAATCCGTGAATAGGATTGTGCTTGGACCCAAATTGCTCAAGGAGATGGAGCAAGAGGTTGTAAAGATCAGGCAGAATCTGAAAACAACATAAGACCGACAGAAAAGCTATGCAGATAAACATAGGGTGAACAGGGAATTCAGTGTTGGGGATCATGTTTACCTCAGAGTGAGGGCAAGGAAGAGTTCCTTGAATATTGGTAGTTGTGCCAAGTTGTCGCCAAGATACTGTGGGCCGTTTGAAGTGTTTGAAAGGATAGGGCCAGTTGCATATAGAATTGCATTGCCTGCTAACACTAGAGCTCATAATGTTTTTCATGTTTCTTTGCTTAAGAGATATGTACATGATCCTCACCATGTGATAAATTGGGATGTGATTCAGGTGGAACTCGAGGGAGAGTTCCGAATCGAGCCAATGTGCATCCTCGACAGGAAGGTTACAATGCTCTGGAACCGAGCCATAGGTCAGGTAAAGGTGCAATGGGAGCACTACGGACCTGAAGAGGCTACATGGGAGCTGGAGGATGCCATGCGATTGGCACATCCGTTTTTGTTCAATTCTGCGGAAAACTGAGGCGATGCCAGTGTAACATTTTGTTCAAATTTTGTAAAGCACTGAGGACAGTGCTATTGAAGGGGGAGGGGAATGTAACGTCCTGGTTTTGACCCCGTTGCATTAGATGTACATGATGTATATATTGTAAATGATCACGGTGTGGAGCTAAAGGCCAAGGCCCCACCATTGATCGGTTATGTTACATTTTGGATTTAAATTTGTCACCGATGGTATATCGGGGCATGCGGCATATATTATGATTGGTCATCATGTAAATATGCATCTATAATTAATTAAATGAACCTGAACAGCTACGATCGCGACAACTAAAATGAGAAAGGGGCATGATTTTCCCAAGGATAAGGATGTGGGGGAATTTGTCAAACCTTGGCCAATGGGGTAAAAATCCATGTGTCACCTCTCTTTGTTTACCCAACCACCTCCATTGAAGAATGGCTGGTGGTGGTTGAGGCAGTTATTATCTTTGGGAGTGGGGTGGCAGGACTGTCAGTCCTCACCCACACGCACACTCCACCCACTGTCGACTTCACTATGGCAAGGAAAGAAAACCACCCCCATCACTCACGCAGACGATACCACTCTCTCCACGACATTGCTGTTACTCACGCACTTGGAATTTCGCGTCCTCTTGTAGGTTGTTTTCCTCTATGGATTGGGGGATGGGCCGCTGAATCCTCTCCTTGCAGGCTGATGTTGGGTTGCTGCGGTCTTCCTTCCCTGTAAATGTTGCGGTCTCCTCTGTAATAGAGGTCCGGTGCAAGCTTTCATCCACGCACAGACTGAGAGTATGTATTTTTCCTCCCCAGTGCGGCCAGTGTAAGTTTTTCCACGTCTTTAGTTGTCTAGGGGACTGTCGATTTCCCCATGTTGTGAATGTGTTGGTTGTTACGTTTAAGAACTGTTGTAATCTGCTTGGGAGTATCTTTCCCCTGTACTTGTGTTTGCTGTTACGCTGTGGGGGCTGTTGTAGATTGTTGGGAGTCGTTTTGGCCACGAGAGGGCCACGAACGACTCAGAAATTTTTCCCCCTGTTCAACGGTAATTCTGATTGATTGCATACGTGCAATGGTTGGTCTTTGGACTGTGTAAGGAGCAGGGATGGGGGCTTGGGTTGCTTGATAAACCTGGTGGCTGGAAACCACACAGATAGAGCTAGAGGGTTGGCCTTCTTCTCCATCACCCCTGAATAACACTGGAAGGGAGTGCAGGGCCTGAGGGACTGTGTAGCAGAGAAAGGACTGATTCCTTGTGTTGGGCGTGTGTGGGTGTCTTAGAGGTCAGGCTAGTTCCAGTGTAGGTGTTCTTGGCTCTGTAATAAGCTCACCAACTTAGCCTTGAGCCTTTCCCAGCTCCTTGATGGCCTGATAAATCCAACTGTGTTGGCTTGGATGTTTTTTGTATATCCTTGGCTATGTGTAAGCCTGCTAGTTCCCTTAATCCTTGGAGAATCATGCCCAGCTCCGGGGTGGCAGCGCTGCTGAGAGAGTAAGGAGCACGCTGGCCTATGGTTGGGTGGAACGTTGCAGCGATGTAGTTGGTTGTGGGACGAATTCTTATAAGATAAGTGATCTTGTCCATTTTACTTCTGCAACCATAATTTCTGTTAATGAATGTCATGAACATGTTGAATGCTGTTTGAATGTCATGAATTCTTGTGTGAACGCATGTTGATTCCGCTGTGCATGATAAAGAACGATAGCTGTGTATGATAAACAATGGCATTTGTGCATGTTTTACTTTAAATGCATTTCCCCGCAGCATTCTGTTTATGCAATTTTTATGATTGTACATGTTCATGAGCTATAAACCCGGATGGTTAACGCCATGGTCGCGTCCTCTTCGCCGGTCGGAGGCATGGGGACGTGATACCCAAGGGATGCAAACATTGTTCCATTGAAGTAAACTTGTTTAATATTTTCTTGGGTTTCCAATTGGAATTGAATTGAAGAGAAATAAAATATTAATGTTGCAAATTCATATTTCAACTTGATCCCTAAGATTGAAATTTTGAAAGAAATACTTCTTGAAACCTTAAGATCGAGGTGAAATTTCTAAAGTTGCATTTCACAATTTCTTACATGGTATGAAAGTTGATTTGACTAAAATCACTCTCTTAGTGAAGAGAGAGTTGGGTGTTTTAGTTGTTTTATACATGGGAGAGATGTTTGACTTAGTAAACGTTGATGGGTGTGAAACCCTAGTATGCTTGGGAGAAGGATTGAGCCCTATAAGTCTTATTCTATGTTATTTGTCACTAATTTGGCTTTGAGGTGTGCTTCAAATTTGTAGGGATGACTACTCCTTGTTTTGAGCGAGTGTGACAAGTTGAGCAGTGCTTCCAATTTTACACCTAAGAAGTGAAGGTTAAAATGCTATTAGAAGAGGTCGAGCTTTGGGAACATATTAAGAAAGAGATTGTTGTACCTTTCATTTGAAAATATTCACCCTATATGTTAAGAAGAAGATCATGGAAAAATAGCCATTCTCGATTCCGTGAAGGATCACTTGATTACTCATTGTAGAGAAGATGATTTGTAAGGAGATGTATGATTCCTTGGTTTGGTTATGCTTGAGTTCTAGTGTCTCTAGAAATATGTTCTTGATAAATAAGCTTTCACGTGTCTGAGGAAGATCCTTGGTTACCCATTGTTTCACTATATTGTTGTACATCAATGGCACCTTGATGTCTCCTATGGTCTCATCGTCACAAGAAGATGACCCCCCTTCAGAAGAAAAAATTCCATGCGTCTATGGATTTTTCTTTGGATCTTTTGACATCTAGTTGATCTCTCTCTTGTATACATACTAGAAGAATCACTTTCCTCTAGTCTTCCTAAACTTTCCTTGCTCGAGGAAGACAAATATGATAAATACTTGTTTGGTTTTACTTGCACTATGGGATACAAGTTTCATTGTTTTGGGTTTGGATTATAACACCAAGAATTTTTTTTCGATGTTTTGGGTTTGGAAGTAGTGAAAAAATGGTCAATCATTTTAGAGTCACCTAGACACATGGAGCAATGAGATATTCCAAAAACCCATTTACAAATATTATGCCATGTGAGATTTTGTTTCCATCATAATATGGTTCTTGGGCCAATAGTCCAAGTTCCAAATCTTACTCCATAACTTAGTTAATACTATTTTTCCCCATGGTCTAAATTAAGTTATTAACCTTGTATTTCTTGCCACATTGGGTAGTGATAGAAATCCTATAAAAATCATATTGGCCAGGAATTCAAGTGCTTTCATTTTCTTAAAACCAATGATGTACATTGCATATTTAAATTGTTGTTGTTCTTCCAGCAAAAAAAAGATGGATCTTAATTTCCACTAGTTTTGGGTTGATATCGAACTCCCTAAAGGGATAAATAGAATGTTGTCAAGAGGTCAACAATTGGCTCAAGGAGCTAGTGCAAAATACTGTACTTGTTATGTTGAATTTCCCAAAATTTTCATGAATTAGGGTGTCCAAGTCATTTTGAACATTGTTTATATGTGGGAGGCTTGTGGACAAATCATGGTTGGGGAGTGCCACAATTTCTTATAATGTGTCTGGGTGCATTGAACAAAATTGGGAGAAGTACAAACTAAAATGCTTTCATGTATGGATCTAAGAAGTGTTAGCTAGTTACCCAAATAAATTTGTAGGGGTTTGAGACATTTTTTTTAAGGAACAATTATATGATATGAAGAAAAAACCATGGTTGCAGCTATCCTAAAAAATAAAGTGATCCTTGAGATTTTCCAATCTCCAAAAATGCGACGGGAGGTGAAACCCCAAGGAAAATCAAATTAGCAATGAAACCCCCTTGGCACAACGAATTAGCAATGAAACGTTGGTGATTTGCAAAATAATTTTAAAATTTTCCAAATTGAAATGATTTAGGGATTGTTACTCACATATTTGAGAGGCATTGGATCCTCTTATAGTTTCTCTGCTTGGCCTCCATCTCCCCTTCCACAATAGAACTATGCCCTCCTCAGTAGCCGCTTGTCCAAATATCCTCTCCCACTTCTTGCTCGTTGCATAGTTATCTGTCTCAAATACTCAATGGACAAGTTGCTTGTTCTTGTTCCATCAGTCTTGCTTGTTCATTGCTCCTGTATTTCACCCGAAGATGGGGTAAATAACAATCATAGGTAGTTTGGGTCGATGTGAAAGGGCCATTGGATGGGGATGTGCAGTGAATAATATCTTCCTTCAATCAACTTTCTTAGAGCATTGTTCATTGATAAGAGCAGATGACATGATGTTGCAGAGGAAGAAGCTTGGGCATGCACAAAAATTTGAAATTTGAGTTAATTTTTGTTTGTTTGATTTTTATGTATTGATTTTATTATTATTTATGTATATATTTGTGTTTAATGTGTGTGTGTGTGTGTTTCAAAATATATATCTGCTAAATATTCACACACCTTCAATGTTAACTTATATGAACATATATGTTGGATAACCTAGCTTGGAAAAAATGTATCATAACACACTTTAAGTTAACATCATTACACCCTAATACACTATAATACCTATCCATTATAATTGTGATTCACCATAAAATTTGATCCCAAGAATGCTAACACCCTAACCACTATGACACTTAGTCCCTATGAGCCATGAAAAAATATTTCTTTAACACATTTTGAACTCAAAAAACTTGAACCTCAATACATTGTAACCAATTTCCACAATTCCCTTGAACACAGAAAGTCATGTGGAAGCTTACTAGGTTGTTTTCCTTGATATAGTACTTAGTACCCTGGTAATTTTAACTTAAAAAGAGAAATAATAATAGGTATAGTGAGCTATGTATACATATACAAGGACCAATATAATATGTTCACGATTGTAATCTTAACAAGAAAACACCATGATCCTTAACGTTATGACCCTATGCACACTTTTACCTCCATCCACTATGATCCTTGATATAATCACCCATAGTTCTCACACTTTATCCCTAAACAAACTTAAAAAACACTAGTACATTGTAATCCATAAACACTATGAGCTCAAACACACTATGATGGCTAACACAATAACCCATTAACACGCTTCAATGAACTATTTTGACAATTACAGACCATAATATCCTAATTAGCATACATTTTCCTCTAATTAATTTGAGCTCCACCTATTCGAGAACCCTTCACACACCTTAAATATTAACCACTATAGTTCCATAATTTGATCCTATACATAGTATGACCCCTTACACAATTGTCCCACAATACACTTTTACCACTAACCTATCTAAACACATTAACCCATTACACATATTTAACCATAACCACTATGACTCATAACCCTTTTGATGAAAATGGTATATATGATACAAGGATATGATAAGAATTTTTTTGTTAAATTATAAAAAATAAAAAAGATATATTAAAGGTTCCAGGAAAAGTGAACAAATAAATGCATTTTCCCATCCTATTCCATTCTATTCCATCCTATCAAAAATTTCATTTTTTGTTATTTTCAAAGTCAATGTCACCATTGTCATCATCATCATCATCGCCACCATCGTCAACATCATCTTCATCAACACTATTAATTGATGTGATCACTGATCACCTATGCAATAGTCTTAGTTGTGTTGTTAGATTTAAACATAATTTCATCATGAGAGATTTAATGATACCTGTTCACTTCTTTAGTAGGGTTTTTATTGCCTCTTTTTTCATATTTGCACATTCTTGTCTTAAGATATGGTTTTGATTTTCTTCCTAGAGTATTTGTTTTTTTAAACTTGAAAATTATGGCCTAAATATATCTAGGTGCTCCAGAAGTTCCTAAGATAGGAACTTGGGGCACAACCCCAATTTGATATTTATAGATTAGGTGGAAATATGTTAGATAGTTGAATTATGAGCAAAAAAATACACTATCAACCAATAATCAAAGCTAGGAACAATGACAAATGAAATAATTCATCAATAAATGAAATTATTATCTTAAATAAAAATTTCAATTTCTTTCCATGTAATATATACCATATCTGGCCTGCTTGTTAGGGTCTAGTGCAATGTGAGAATGTGAATATTCTACGTTCAAATGTGAATTCTATTGAGGCAAATAACACGGTACTCTATACTTATGATAGTTGAATGTGACATATCCAACTCTAAATGGTAGTGAATACAAGACACGCATTAAGTGTTTTTGCACACCAGTAATTTTTTGAACCAAAATGGAAGAACCAGATGCACAAGAAGGTTCGAAATAGTAAAACACAACATTTCAAACTAAAATCACTAAAAAATACCCAACAATGAGGGTTGAATGGGGATTTTTGTGAACTGGGTTAAATTTGTTTAAAACATAAAAGTTGCCACTTTGTGAGATTAACTATGGGCAAATGAAACAGGATATTGGGAATCTGAAAAATATTTTTGTCAAAAATATATCCAACTTCAACCCCATGGTATCAATTTTGATTATTGACATTTGTATGGACTGTGGCATGCATTTTTCTATGCCTAGTTTTGAATCTTTGCACTTAGGCTTTTTGCATAACTTGCGGTTTTAGTCTCAATTTGTTTTTATTTTTATTTTGACCAATTTATTGACAAATTATGCATAAGAGAACCCACTACTTCCATGCACAATTGAATTGGATGTAGTAGAGTTTTTGCAACATCAACCAACTCAATATGATAAACAATTGGGAAGTTGGAGCATGGCTGGAAATTGGATTAGAGGACAACATTATCATGTGGTCACACTTGGTGCAAATATCCAAGACTATCCTCTTAATAGAATTGCTCCCTTATCCATATTGATATCCAAATCCAAACATTATAGTTGAAGGCATAGATTTAATTTTATTGATGGGGCAAAGGGGTTTATAACTTTTTCTATACCCATAATATTGCCTACTTCTAGTCCCAAAACCTATTGAAGTTGATCCCATAAAACACTAGTTTTGATGGATAAATAATGTTAGAAATATCTTAATTCCTTCATTCTCATGTAGGTTTAATAACAATATTTGATTTTTTATCACCTGGAAATATATCTCAATGGTAGCTCCTAATGGATTACCGCCTTTTTTCATCACCAAGAGACAACCCACATTCTCTATTGTTGTACCTAGCAAAAAAATTCTTCAAACCTCATTTACCCTTTGACTTGGTATATTCATATGAATCCACTCAATTTTATCTATTGTTGGCAGGCGGTTTTGGGTGCGCATGGTGCGAAAGCCGACAATAGTGTGCAAGGCAGATAAGTCGACAATAGTCGATTTGGTCATAGTTTTGTACTTTTTGGTCCAAGTTAGTTAGAAAGTAGTTATAAGTGGACCATTTTGTAAAGGCGCAAGCCTATATATAGAGTTAGAAACTTAGTAGGAAGTAGTGTTTATGATCTATGGGATTTTGTCTTGGATTATCTTTTGAACATCTGTGTCTGCTATTTCGGTTCTGTCTTGCGAACCCGAGAATGTATTTTGGTAACTTGTTTTGATGTGTAGAAGTAATATGACATGTGAAGATGAAGTTCGAAACTCTTTCTATTTTGTGGTTCTGATGATGCAATCTAAATGATTAATTGCCGTGACATGGTTCATATTCTTGAATGATGAGATGTCTTTGCTTACTGAATGGTTCTATATTTTTCCGATCTGTTTCTGAATGACTACAATGATGCGATCTAATGTGAATGGTTCTTGATGTGATCGAATATAAATGATTAATGTTAAAACCCTTGCCTGAATCTTTGGTTAGTACTGCAACAAAGAGAGAATAGGTGCACAAATCCTCTTCCTTACTACGAAAACGTGGTTCCTGCAGCTCTCCCTCGAACATCTCAGGTGAGACTTCATCTGCTTCGCAGATGTTGCTGGATAGGGTAAAATCCGTTTGGGCCGATGCTTAGGGAGATCCTGGTGTTTAGGGGTGTCGACAGAGTGTGAAACCCTGTCGATAGATTTGTGTCAATAAATGGTTTTGTTGCCGGGAAGAATGTTCCACCAACACAGAACCAGAACTAGACTCTGAAGGTTCAGATTACAAACCAGCCTGTGAATCCACCACAAAATCAGAACCAGGGCCCGACAGTCGAAAAGATTTCAATGGAATCCATGACTCAACATGTGGATGTTGGAGTCATTAATCGTAGAGGTGCGACAACAAGAGATGATGGTCCAATCCCACAAGTTTGATTGGTGGCTTGAAAGAAGGTGCAACTCGATGTGGACGCGAGAGAGATACATTCTTTGAAGCAAGAGACACCATGAAGAGGGATATGAATAAGTTACCTATCTTTGAAATGCTGCATGTTTTTGATTCCACACTGGTAGCAAGACCATCACAAAGGTATGGCACATTGAAAAGTTTCTTTGAAATTTGTTTGTCACTAGAAAATGACCTTGATGCACTAGTCGATATTGCAAGTGTGATAGACCGACCAAGAAAAGGTCGACAAGACTCAGTTGTTAACTCCTTACACAAGAAGAAAACCAGGAAGGAGATGAGCATGAATGCCCAAATTGGTGATTACAATGTAGATTCAATTTTTCTGGATATGGGATCGGATGTTAACATTTGACAAAGAAGACATGGGAGAATATGGGGAAACCTAGTTGGCTTGGTCCCCTATACAACTGCAACTGGCCAATCAGGCCAGGTTGTCACCAATTGGGCGAGCACCACGCATCATGGTGGAATTCGAAGGAATGAAGACATATGCAGACTTCGATGTTATCGAAATTGTCACACTAAGGAAGCTCGTATCCTGCATTTTTGGGGATTCGATGGGATAATGACAACTTGGCGGTGATTAAATTTAATAAGCGAGTGATGACTTTTGAGAACTACGACATAAGAGTCATAGCCCCATTGGATTCGAGCGAAGGAAGAAGATATGTTGAACTAGTCAAGGAAGAAGTTGTAGGCAGATGGGACCATGCATACAAGATTTCAGAGGATTATTCCCATCCCACCGCATATGGAGAGATGGGTTGGCAAAGCTCTATCTCTGCATCATCGAATTATGACGATGCATTGGAAAATTGGCAGAATCGACTACATGAAGTACGTATCTAGAAGTGTGGACAGATCACTCAGTCACTGCGTTGGGTTTCAACATATATTGTTGAGCTAAAAACATACGAAGGATTACCCAACTTGGCTGAGTTCATTAGTGAATTTGAAGACAAGGTTTTAGAACCATAGTGACTGTTGGCATTGGAGGAAGCGCTGAAGGCCACTCCAGCACGATGGTGGGTGACACATAAGAAATCAATTGATGGTTGGTCGTTGTGTCGCATGTTGATGGAAGTTCACTTTGTCGAAATAGAGTGTTATCAATTCAAAAAGTATGATGGCCGAAACAATCCTAATGATCATTTGATTGCATGTCAGACCGTGTAGGTGTCATGACCAAAGGATGAGTGGGTACATGCTTTTGTACACACACTGGATGAAATGTCATGACACTGGTATGACTTAGCAGAGCTCCAAAGGGTGATTACGACATGGGAAGACTTGATGATCTGCTTCAGTCACACTTTTCAGTTTTGCGGATACTGATCCAATGATTCATAGTGCACTTTAGCATATCCACGACATTGTATTGGAGATAGTTCCATTCGCATTTCCTGTGGAATATCATGAGGTACCAATAATGCAGTGGATGATGGAGTGTTACAATGTAACAAGAGGACTCGATGATGGGGATGATCCAAGGAATATCAATATTCCAGAATCTGAAGGAATCAAAATATCGCAGCTCCTGAGATGCCGACAGAAAAATTTCACCAGCCATTGAAGATTCACAAGGTCAAATTTGGGACAGAAGAGGAACCGAAGTTGCCTATATTGGATATTATTGGGATGAAGAGACTATGGCGAAGATTACTGATTTTCTACATGAGTTATAGGACTTGTTACTAACCAAATTTTATGAAATGAAGGAGTTTTAGGAGATCCAGGTGAGTTGAAAATTCCACTAAAGCCAGACGTGAAACCAGTGAAGCAACGTCTGTATCGTATGAATCTACGATACAAGGAGCAAGTAAAGGATGAACTTGACAGAATGTTGGATGCAGGAATCATCGAACCATTCAAAGAATAATAATGGATCATCCCAATGGTCGTGTAAGATAAGAAGACAAGTGAAGTATGGATTTGTGTCGATCTTAGGAAACTCAACATCGCAAGCCTTCATGATCCATTCCTGACACCATTTACTGATGAAGTGTTGGAAGGAATAGGTGGTCAAGAGATCTATTCATTCATAGATGGATTTTCAGGCTATCATCAGATCAATATTGTGAAGGAATATCGAAATAAGACAACTTTTGTGACTGAATGGAGATGATTTAGTATACGGTAATGCTGTTTGTACTCAAGAATGCACCTATGATATTCTCCAAGATCGTAGTTGCCACGTTTAAGGACTTTCTTCAGGAATTTTTGGTGGTATACATGGATGATTGGACGGTATATGGGCTGGTAAAGGATCACCTCACCAATTTGTGCATGATTTTGGAATGGTGTCGACAACACAAGATCACATTGAATTCAAAGAAATGCATATTCTGTGTGCCATTCAGGATTTTGTTGGGGCACATTGTCTGTAAGGAAGGGATGCCGGTTGATCCAACTAAGATTGTGCTTATTGTTAATTTCCTCCCATCGACGAATGTGAAAAAACTTAGAGAGAAATTAGGACATATGGGATATTATTGGAATTTAATCAGAGGATATGCAGCAGTCACAGATCTGATGGAAAAGTTGATGAAGAAAGATGTGCAATTCGAATGGAGTCACGAGTGTCAAGGGAGTTTCGACATTCTCAAGAAGAAGATGGTGAAAACAACAATATTGGTCTTTCTGAACTGGACAAAGGAGTTTCACGTTCATGTGGATGCATCATCAGATGCATTGGGCGTGGTTTTGGCACAACCTAGTGAGGGAGATATCGACCACCCGATTGCTTTTGCAAGACGGAAATTATCATCGGTGGAATGAAACTAAACCATGACGAAGTCTTGGCGTTGGTGTATGCATTACAAAAATTTCATCATTATTTATTGGGAGGACACTTTAATATGTTCACTGACCATTCTGCGTTGGCATACTTGTTCAACAAGCTTATGTTGGGGGGGAAGGTATGCTGCTGGCTACTACTCTTCCAAGAGTTTTATTTCGAAGTTATTGTGAATCCAGGTCGCTTAAATGTAGGACTTGACACAAAATGATTTGAACTTGAATTCCAACGTCAGAATCTGACATCATCCAACATTTTGCACGGATGTGTCGGACAACAATCAATCAAAAGAATGACGATAACAAAATATTTATAGCGCCGTCGAATCTCCGGCACTATGGCGTTGAATTTTCAACGCTTGTAGTGTCGGTTATCCGACACTACAATGTCATATATTTGACGTCTGTGAACCCAATAATGTTGGTTATCCGACCCCTATGCATCGGTTATTCGACGGTCTGTATAGGTTTTTTTATAAAAACAAAATTAAGGTTTACATGATTTTAAATTTTATGGTCCCATACTTTCAACGGTAACTATGTTCAAGGTCTCTAATATCCGATGCATGTCCATTATAAATATAAATTGTTTTAAACATTTCAACATGTTTGTTGTAGAAGCGACAGACGATTTGCGAAAATTATTTGTTCCTCGACGGACGTTTTCAGGAATTGTTTTATTCTTCAATGGGCAGTTGTGGGAATTTTTTTTTTCATTGATAGACAGTTTGCGGAGAATTTTTTATTCTTCGACTTCTCTCCATGTGACAAAAACCTGATGTGTGGTTGATGCATGGAACTTGATTGTTTAATACAACCGGTTATATTCATTAATGAAGTTTATGACAAAATGTCAAATAGATTAAATATTCTGGATCCAAATGAAGACAACCGACAATTACTTGCTAGACTATGGGATGTAGCGAAACAAAGGGGTGATGGAAAATGTTATTATCCATGTACTAAATGCAGGGGATTTAAGAGGAGAAGAATATTGATCTCAACAGCCACAAAACATTACAAGGAACATGGACACGCTGAGGGGGGTAACGAATATCGTCCATTTGTAGGTTTAGCATTATAAACATTATTATATTCATTTTTTTGGGTAATTGTATGGATTATTTTAGATACCTTAGCATCCATGCAATTGCAATGTTTTAAAGACCATTCATAACCTTCAAGTTCATTATCAACAATATAGTAGAGAGAAGATTTGTTTTGGAGCCTTCATAAATGGGTTCATATGCCTTATCAAGAAGAGGTATATCGTGAACATCATCAACGTCATCGTATTGTTTTTTTTCCATATATTAATGTATATCTATTGATGTTTCCATGTATTTATATTAAAGGAAAGACACCCTATAGCATGTCGTCCAGAGGAAGTGCTTTCAGAACAAGTTCAAGATCAGGATCATGGAGCGTGTATGTTTAATGGAGAACAAGTGAATGATCATATTGAACAAGATGATCACGCTGATCATGTTAGAAGATGATGGTACAAATACATTGATCCATTATTAATTTAACGTTAGAATGGATGATGATGATGTTGATAATGAAAATGATGATGACATTGATGATGTTCACGATATACCTCTTCTCGATAAGGTATATGAACCCCTTTATGAAGGCTCCAAAACAAATCTTATCTCTACTATATTGTTGATAATGAACTTGAAGGTTATGAATGGTCTTTCAAACATTGCAATCACACAGATGCTAAGGTATCTAAAATAATCCATCACATATATAGGACCGTGATAAAGTTTATTTGTATTCCTCTAATAATTGTATTGTTAACTCATTATTGATCATTATTGATCATCGTACAGATGAAGCGTGTTTCGTTAATATTATTGGTTTATTACATTAACAAATTTTTTTTTGTAGCTTGATAGCTGAATTTTTGTTACCACCAGCAAATATTTTACCTCACACATATAGAGATTTATCTTCCATCATGAAAGAGATTGGAATTCATTATGAATAAATTCATGCATGCCCCGATGACCATGTTATATATTATAATCAGCATGAATTTGCAACAGAATGTCTGAAATGTCATGTAAGTAGATATCATACAGATAAAGTAACAAAAAAGGTGCCTTAGAAGGTTCTTCATTATATTCACATCATTCCACGTTTGCATCGACTATTCAGGTGCAAAAACATAGCGCAATTAATGGATTACCATGCTAGGAACATAAGTCAAGATGATGTTATCCGAATGCCTACAGATGGTACTGCTTTTAGAGATATTGAGGAAAAGTGGCCTCACTTTAAAGAAGAACCACACAATCTTAGGATTTCTTTGGCAACAGATGGTGTTAATCCATTTGCACAGATGAAATCCATTTACACGGTGTGGCCTATTTTTATTATCAACAATAACATTCCTCCATGGTTGTCAATAAAGAGGGAGCACAGAATGTTGTCGATGATTATTCTAGGTTTTATTGACGAAAACTGTTTTCTTTATAATGTAGTTGTGGCATCTCATTTGTCGTAATATGTATCTTAATTTTATATATATATCTATTATTTTACTCTTCTACATGGTTTATATATCTTAATGGTTCTCATAATGATATATTTTATATGTATTTCAAATTATGAATCAGGTAAATTCCAAGTCAAAGATATGAATGTATACATCGAACCTCTTATAGATGAGCTATTGAAGTTATGGAATGGCATAACTATGTATGACGTATCTAGACCAATACGACAAAGGCAATTTCAATTCCATGCAATGGTTGTATGGACAATACACGATGCCCTTGGGTTAACTTCATTTTGTGGTTTGTAATTTTAAGTTCCACTTTAATTAAATTTAATGATATGGAGTAGTTTGAATATTTTATATATGAATATATTTGACATAGATATTCCATATCTAAATATTGTAGGTGTTCAGACAAAGGGTAAATTTGCATGTCCAGTTTGTGGTCCTAAGATAAAATCTCGTCGTTCAAAAAGCTTAAGAAAGGAGGTGTTTGATGAGTATAGACATTTCCTCTCTAAGAATCACAGGTATAGAACAACTAAAAGAGATATTTTCAATGGGAAGCAAGAGACTGCATTAAAACCATGGAGAATGACACCTCACCTTTGGAAGATGCAATACAATAGAAATCGTCATCATGGTACGTATGGATCATCGTAAATGAATTTTTATGTATTTTAATTTTTATTGTGAGTTGTTTGTTGTAGTGTCCATATTTGATTTATGATGTAATTTATTAATTATAAAATAATATTCATGATGTCCATTGTGATCATGAAGGCATTAATGGTCTTCCACGAGGAAAGAAAAGTTATCCTATTCAATTCAGCAGGTTTCCCTACTATGAGCACCTACAAATTGCTCATTTGTTTGATACAATGCATATTGGAAAGAATGTTACTGAAACCTTATGGCGACTACTATATATAAGGAGGGAGAAAGATAAAGTTGTGAAAGTGTGCAAAGACATTCAAGAAATCAACCATGCAGTGAAATACGCCATCCAATTTCATACCAATGGACAACAAGTTAATATAAACTCAACTCCATGGATGTTTACAGAGCAACAAAGCAATGTTGTCAAAGAAGTAATGTGGAAAATTAAATTTCCCACTGATTTTTGTGCAAACTTGAAGAACATCATAACTAAAAAATGTGATTTTGCAGGGGTCAAAACACATGATTGGCATGTATTCATCAAGGTAATAATTATTGTTATGTCCATATAATTTTTTCTTGTTTGTATACTCTTTTTTCAATAAATGGCGTGGTTTGTATATTGATACAATATGTTCTACCTCTCTCTCTCCCGAACAACTTCGAGAACAATGTGAAACAAGTTATATATAATCTTGGTAAATACATGAGGTAAGTAGCGATTACTTGCATGTGCTTAGTGTTTCTTTAATTCTCCGTATAATAATTTACATTTGTTTTTTTGTGCACTATTTCAGCATATATTGTAATTTAATGTTTATTTTTGTTAAATATCGTTATTGGTTTGCATCACTTGTAGATGGTTGACATTTAAAGAAATCCATAAAGAAGATATAAATTATTGGAGGAGAGAAATTCCTTGTCTCATGTGTGAAATGCAAAAGCATATACCATCGACATTTTTCAATGCACAGGAACACTACCTCATACACCAAGTTGAGGAGATTGAGTTGTGTGGACCTGTGCACTCAAGGTCCATGTGGATGGTTGAGAGGCAATTGAAATTGATGAAGGGTTTGGTGAGACAACGAGCACATGCGAAGGGTTCTATGATGGAAGGATATATGGTATACCAAAACATGTTGTATGTTAGTGAATATCTTCCTATTTTAGCGTCAAAGCTCAATTTAAGTCGCATTTGTGATCCGGACTCCAATAACAAATTTGAAGGGGAGCAATTGAAGGGGAAAGGTAGATTGAGGAAGCTGAAAGGTAATTATTAGCAACTGGATTTTTATTATATCCTTCATATTCTAATTCTATTTTCTAGTCATAATTGCTTCAATTAAGAGCATATAAGTATTTGTTCAGGATATTTACACCTTTCTTTCATTTTAATGGTAATTGTCATTAAACAATTGGTTGAGAATGGGATGCAATTCATTTATACATCGCAAAAAATATTGGCTAGATGAAGGTATGGATTGAACGATGTGCACAATCGGGTCATGGAATATCATGGGAAGGTGTGGCTTCATTGGTAAAAGCAACACAACACAATGGAGATAACAATCTAATAGAAAGGGAAATCGATTTGGCATATGGTGTAAAAGATAAAATGACAAGCATATAATTAATCAAATATCCCTCTAAATATTTTATTTTGAAAATTACTTATTGACGTACATGTTCTTTTTTTCCATGTATTGTTGCATAAGGACTGAATGGTTGTGTAATCTTTTCGTGTATTTCTTATTGCAGGTAAAACACCATAAGGCTATGGTCTACAATGGAGGTATATATCATATAAAAAAAATGGATGAAACAAAGAAAACATCAGATTTTGGGGTTTCGGCTGTCTTAGAGGTTACCAATGTTTCATCTAGAATTGACAGACATCTAGAAGTCTCCGAAAATCGATACTATAGGTATTTGGAAGATATTATATAGTGTGACCTTAAATCCTTTAAGGTAGTTCTATTCGTTGTCAAATGGTACAGGTTACACTTGAATCAATGTGATCCCGATAGAACTATTATTGAACATGATAATGGATTTACCATGGTAAACACAAGGTTGTTTGAGCCAAGAAAAGAGCCCTATGTTCTTCCAAGCCAATGTGAACAAGTATTTTACTCAGAAGTTCTAGGTAAAGCGGGCTGGTCATTTGTTGTGAGACACGATCTAAGGGTAAGGCCGGTAAACTATAACCTAGATGATGGTAATGAAGAGGGTTCTTTGGAATAAAAATATGATGACGAAGAGCATGATCAACTTGAGTTAGCTGACGATGATGATCCAACAGAAGATGTCCAAGGAATAGTTGAATCAGATGATGTAGTAGACAATGCCGATGAAGATTATTTCGAGGATGACACGATGAGCGTAACTGATGATGATGACGATGATGATATAGCCAATCCTTACAATGTTGACTATGTATCTGATGATACAGATGATGACATGGATGAAGAAGACACTGACATGGATGAAGAAGACGATGAAATATATTGAAAGGTAAATATTTAATTAGAACTATTATTTTATCTTATTTAAAAAAAGAGTTACTAACATCATCACCATCACCATCATCTTCATCATCGTCATCATCATTGTCATCATCATCATCATCATCATCATCATCATCGTCATTTTCATTGTCAACATCATCATCATCATCATCGTGGTCTTCATCATCATCATCGTCATCATCACACATCATCATCTTTATCATCGTCATCGTCGTCATCACACACCATCATCATCATCTTCATAATCATTGTCATTGTCACGATCAACATCATCATCATCTTCATCATCATCGTCATCATCATCATTGTCATCATCATCATCGTCATCCTCATGAATCATCATCATCATCATCATCATCATCATCATCATCATCATCATCACCATCATCATCATCATCATCATCTTCATCATCATCGTCCTCATCATCATCGTCATCCTCATGATGATGATAATCATCATCATCATAATCATCATCATTGTCATCGTCGACATCAACATCATAATCTTCATCATCGTCATCATCATCATCATCATCATCATTGTCATCATCATCATCATTATTTTCATCGTCGACATCAACATCATAATCATCATCATCATTATTTTCATCGTCGACATCAACATCATAATCATCATCATCATCATCAACATATTCATCATCATCGTCTTCATCATCATCGTCATCATCATCATCATCTTCATCATCATCGTCGTCATCATCTTCATCGCTGTCTTCATGACCATCATCAACATGCACATCATCTTCATCATCATCACCATCTTCCTCATGATGATGATACTCATCATCAACATCATCATCACCGTCATCATCATCTTCATCATCACCGTCATCATCATATTCATCATCATCGTCATCATCATCGTCGTTATCCTCATGATCATCATCGTTATCCTCATGATCATCGTCATCATTATCATCATCATCACCATCATCATCACCATCATCATCATATTCATCATCATCGTCATCATCATCATCGTTGTCACGATCAACATCATCATCATCTTCATCATCATCGTCATCATCATCATCGCCATCCTCATGATGATGATAATCATCATCATCATCATAATCATGATCATCGTCATAATCATAATCATTGTCTTCATCAGCATCATAATCATAATCATCATCATCATCATCATCATCATCATCATCATCATCATCATCATCATCATCATCATTGTCATTGTCATCATTGACATCATCATTGTCATCGTCTTCATCAACATCATAATAATCACCATCATCATCAACATCATCATCATCGTCATCATTATCATCGTCATCCTCATGATGATGATAATCATCATCATCATCATCATTGTCATCGTCGACATCAACATCATAATATTTATCATCGTCATTGTCATCATCATCATCATCATCATCATCGTCATCATTTTCATCGTCTACATCAACATCATAATCATCATCATCATCATCAACATCTTCATCATCATCATCTTCGTCGTCATCATCATCATCATCATCATCATCATGGTCTTCATCATCATTTTCTTCATCATCTTCATCGTTGTCTTCATGATCATCATCAACATGCACATCATATTCATCATTATCGTCATTATCATCACTGTCTTCATCATCATCTTTGTCATCATCTTCATCATCATCTTCATCATCATCGTCATCATCATCATCGTCATCCTCATGATGATGATAATCATCATCATCATCATAATCATGATCATTGTCATAATCATAATCATCGTCTTCATCAACATCATAATCATCATCATCATTGTCATCGTCAACATCATTATTGTCAACGTCTTCATCATCATCATAATCATCATCATAATCGTCATCATCATCATCATCATCATCATCATCATCATCATCATTATAATCATCATCATCATCGTCATCATTTTCATCGACGACATCAACATCATAATCATCATCATCATCATCCACATCTTCATCATCATCGTCTTCATCGTCATCATCATCATCATCATGGTCTTCATCATCATTGTCATCATCATCTTCATCGTTGTCTTCATGATCATCATCAACATGCGCATCATCTTCATCATCATCGTCATCATCATCATCGTCATCCTAATGATGATGATAATCATCATCATCATCATAATCATGATCATCGTCATAATTTTAATCATCGTCTTCATCAGCATCATAATCATCATCATCATCATCATTGTCATCGTCGACATCATCATTGTCAACGTATTCATCAACATCATAATCATCACCATCATCATCAACATCATCATCATCAACTTCATCACCATCATCATCATTATCATTGTCATCCTCATGATGATGATAATCATCATCATCATCATCATTGTCATCGTCGACATCAACATCATAATCTTCATCATCATCATCATCATCATCATCATCATCGTCATCATTTTCATGATGATGATAATCATCATCATCATCATCGTCATCACAATCATAATCATCTTCATCAGGATCATCATCATCATCATTGTCATTGTCGTCATCAACATCATCATCATTATCAACAACATCATCAACATCATCATCATCATCAACAACATCATCATCATTGTCATCATCGACATGAACATCATCATCATAATCATCATAATCAACATCATCATCATCATCATCATCATCATCACCATGCTCACATGCTCAACTTTTCAATCATCCTTCAAAGCTATATTTTCATTTATCCAAGATAGGGATGTGTCGTTATGTAGATGGTTCTTCCCTCATTAATGTGAATGTTCTTTATTCAAGTTAGGATGTTTTTCTTCCTATTAGGTTTTCATCTCTCTATTGAACATATATTTGGGACCCATAGTTCTAGAAGTTGAGGAATCTATTATATATAAGTAGTATTTCAAGGATACACAAAATTCCCTTCATTTAATTGGCTATATCAAACAATTTCTTCTCATCACTTTTTGATTGAAATTAGGTTTGGCAGTATTATGCATTTTTTTTTAAAATTAATATTTGAAGTAAACTAAGTTTTACTTATGATGATGATGAAGTTGATGAAGATGGTGGTGATCATCAACATTGCCATCATCATCATCATCATCATCATCATCATCATCATCACAGTCATGAGGATGACGATGATGGTGGTGATGACGATGATAACGATGAGGGTCATGATGACGATGATGATGAAGATGACGATGATGATGACGATGACGTTGATGATGATGATGATGAGGGTCTTGATAGTGAAGATAACGATGACGATGACGACGATGATGGTGATGATGGTGATCACTGCCATCATCATCATCGCCGTCATCATCACCATTACGATCATGATGATGATGAAGACGATGACGACGACGACGATGATGATGATGAGGGTCATGATAATGAAGACCACGCTGTTGAAGACGACGACGACAATGATGACGATGATGATGAAGATGATAATCATAATGATCATGATGATGACGACGATGATGATAATGATCATGATGATGATGAAGGTGAGATTGTAGGGAACACCTGAGGTCACCATCATCATCTTCATCTTCAGAGGTTTCATTGTAGGGATTAGGTGAGATCGCCATCATCATCATCATATCATAATAAAAAATACTATTCCTAAGTTCAAAATACATATATTAAAAAATACGTATAGCTAAGTTAAAAATACTATGCCTAATGAAAAAATACTATTATGGCAATTTATATAATATAAAATAACATATAATAAAAATAAAATACATATAATATAAAATAATATATAATAAAAATAAAATACATATAATATATAATAAAAAATGAATAGTGTATTTGGACATTGTCGCGGCTCGTTTTGGACAGTTCAGTTCAATTTGGAGGTTTTTGTGAATTTGGGAGTAGGTCCAGTGGAGCACAGGGTTCAGAATTGGACATCACAGTTGATAATTGGAGCTCAAGGTTGAGAATTGGAGATCACGGTTGATAATTGGAGGTCACGGTTGATAATTGGAGGTCACGATTGAGAATTGGAGCTGACAGTACAAATTTGGAGCACACGGTTCAAGTTATGGATTTCACGGTTTGGATTTGGACCTCATGGCTCAACATGTAAGCATCATCACCTCCTTTTTTTGGGCATGCTGTGACAAGGGTTTTTGGGTGACAAGGGTTTTTTGTGCGTGCTGTGATGTTTGATCCTTTCTGCTGATCTCAAAAATCGACGGTCCAATATTGACTTGCCTTAAGGGGGAGGGTACCCTATTCTATATAATTTGATACCATCAACCGCTCACTTTGGCAAGTTGCTATGGCACCTCAAACTCATAAACCCATTTCCCAATAACCAGGGTTGGGGTTTACCATAAGCACCCCAATTGGTCATTCCATTCCTTAACATGCAGAACTGGAGCCTAGACTTCTAGCCTTAGAAGAGTTAGTTAATGAGTGCTGTCTTAGAACATGGCTCGATCAATATGCTCACATCCGGCTCCAAGCCATAGATCAGAAGCAAAGTCCCATAACATCTCTGTGATGTTTGATGTTTATTCCAAATTGGACAGGGGAAACACATGGATTACCAACATGAGGGAAAGCCATTGAATATGCTAATGCTTGGACTATAATAGACCAAGAAGATGTACTAGAAATATTTTCCTTGACTTGTTGATTTCACTGTTAAGTTGAATGTAAATGACAAACACAGAGGAGCACTAAGCAAGCTACAACACTTTGTATGAAATCAAATGAGTATATATATAACGATGTTAGTTCCTGGAGATCCTATAGAGTGGATGCTTGGTTGCTCTATAGGTTCCAAATATTTAGGTTCCTCATTAGATGCTTCACTAGATGAATCATATATGGGGCCGCCAAAACTATTATTATTGATTTCAAATATAACATCCAACTCTTCATGAAATGGATAAATGCATGCATTTTCCATCTCATCATCAAACAAGGGTTTTCCTATAAAATATTCCTCATCAGAATCTCAAAAATATGGACCATCTAATTCATATTCTTTGGATGAGGTAATATAATAGGAGAATGGGTTCTTTCATAACTAACAACCCAAAGGGTCTCTGTCTATACTGCCTGCTTCTTCACCAACTTCAATTCGTCCTTATCATCTTTCAAACACGGGTTTTCTTCGCTGTGCATGCATTTACATTGATCAGCTAATGACAGACCCAATTTGAGAGTTTCAGCTAACCCGCATTTGACCCACATTGGCTGATATGGATTCTGAAGTCTGGCTAGTCTGAGCGTTACAATTAGTGGACGAACCCATCACATTTTGGTTCGCATTCAAATTGGTTTGATTGTTTTTATGTGAGTTATCTTAGCAACCGGTTCCCAAATAAGCTAGTAAGCCAACTCTACCCAAATGCTATGCTTAAGGGAGGTTTAGAGAAGATCATTGAAGATCATTATAAAATCCCTAGGTTAGAAAGAAACTCGAACCTAACCCAATATTTTCCAAATTGTAGCGACAACAGGGGTTTTCCAGAATTCTGCCAAATGTGATGGATTTCTTCTTTAAGGTGTTTTATTATAGAAACCTTATATTAGAAAGCAACTGTCCATGAGGATAGAGTTCAAGAATTCTGTCCACATGAACTATATCTCACAAAAGATAACAAATGTTTAGCCAAGCAATGGTGACGACTCATGGTATTATGCCTCACAAGTTTGTGATGTTGCAACCCCATGAAACATAATACCAAGAGTCGTCGCCATTATTAGCTATTTTAGAGTTAGTGAATTGAAAGTGTCTAAGTCAAAGGAAAAAAGAAAGGCAATAAGTTTGACTAAATAAAATATTTTGATTATTGTACCTACATCTTCCGCTACATGCATTGCTTGCGTGCCTCACCTATCTCGACGTACTATCAACATTATTATTATTGGTTATGTGTACCTTCTCTCAATGACAGTCTTAGTTTAGGGATGTATTGAGGTTTATTCCACATATTTTCTAGTGTATACATCCAATACTTGCTAGTTACTTGATCACTATCAGGGAACAAATTTAGCTCTATCATGTTAACCTTAGTTCATCTAGCTAAAAGCAATTCACATATTTAGAGAACACAATATTAATGCTGATAGATTATTCAAAGAAGCATTAACCTTGGCCTCAGGCCATTTTCAGTTTACTGAATTCACTGATGGTGAATGTACTGATCAGGGCACTTTCCAGCTTTTCTTGCCCTTAGCACTTGAGTCTTTTATGTGCTATTGCTATTGACATCCTTTGGATGATTGAGGTGGATGATCCCCTCACATTACTAATCTCTCTTGTTTATTGCTTCTTTGGATTAGCTACTTCAGTATTAGAATTGAATTCTCTATCTGTTGAAGGTTACTGATGTGGATGTAGTCAAGATTCCTAGATTATAGGTGTTACCTTTGAAGGTTTGTCCAGTATTCCTGTGAAGCTGATCAATTGTCATCTGTTTGCTGATGATGAACATAGATGTATCTATTTCGACACCTTTGTGTTGGATATTCGACGGTGATATAAATATTTTTTTATCGGCATTCTTTTCAGTGATTGCTATCCGACACATCCATGGAAATGTCGGATGATGTCGTATTCTGACGTCAGATTTCGGGTTTAAATCCTGTTCTGTAAGGGAGGTTTAGATAAGGATTCGAGTTCCATCATAGCCACGATAGTTAGAGTTTTTTTTCTCACATGTATGCTCAGTCCGTTGGAGAAGGATGAAAATCGGTCGCTACCTCGAGCAGAATTGCCGAGCCATGTTTTGTTATAAGTAAGAAACTAGAACCTAACCGCTAGATCATTGAAGATCATTATAAAATATTAATTTTTTTTCTACATACCTATTGATATCATCGTCAAACAAAACTATCCATGAGGACAGAGTTCAAGAACTCTGTCCACATGAACTATATCTCACAAAAGATAACAAGTGTTCTGCCAAGCAACAGCGACGACTCGTGGTATTATGCCTCACAAGTTTGTGATGTTGCAACCCCATGAAATATAATACCATGAGTCGTCCCCATTATTAGCCAACACTTATTAGCTATTTTAGAGTTAGTGAATTGAAAGTGGCTAAGTCAACGCAAAAAACAAAGGTAATAAGTTTGACTAAATAAACTATTTTGATAATTGTACCTACATCTTCCGCTACATGCATTGCTTGCATGCCTCACCTATCTCGACGTAAAATCAACATTATTATTATTGGTATGTGTACCTTCTCTCACTGACAGTCTTCTTCCTATTTATTCTCCAGAACAACTATATTATAGGGCCTTTTGGAACGACATTGTTTTGCATGCAACTTTTATTTTGTCAATATTAGAAAGAAACTTGAACCTAACCTAGTAGTTTCCAAATTGTAGCGACAGCAGGGGTTTGCCAGAATTCTGCCAAATGTTATGGATTTCTTTGGTATTTTATTATAGAAACCTTATATTAGAAAGCAACTCGAACCTAAACCAGTAATTCCCAAGATCTAAACACCATGAGCGCTTGGACTATGTCGGATATTTTTATTAAGTGATTGAATGAAGTAATCCACTTACAATAACTATTTTTTCAAAATATTAAATTTTTTTCTACAATATACCTTTTAATATTATCATAAAAAAAAATTGTCCATGAGGACAGAGTTCAAGAACTCTGTCCACATGAACTATATCTCACAAAAGATAACGAGTGTTCAGCTAAGCAATGGTGACGATTCTTGGTATTTTGTTTCACAAGTTTGCCATGTTGCAACCTAATGAAACATAATACCGGGAATCGTCACCATTATCTAGCCCTTAGCACTTGAGTCTTTTATGTGCTATTGCTATTGACATCCTTTGGATGATTGAGGTGGATGATCTCCTCATATTATTGATCTCTCTTATTTATTGCTTATTTGGATTAGCTACTTCAGTATTAGACTTGAATCCTTAGTCTGTTGAAGGTTAGTGATGTGGATGTAGTCAAGATTCCTAGATTAGAGGTGTTACCTTTGAATGTTTGTCCAATATTCCTATGAAGCTGATCAATTGTATTCCTTAGGGTTGCCTTAGGGTTGAAAATTAGTATGGCAAAAAAAGTTAGCGTTGCCTTAGGGTTGAAAATTAATATGGGAAAACAAGCATCATCAAGACAAGCTAAAAGGAATAAATCAACAAATATTACAGACTGATATAAATGTATTTAAAATATTCTTTTCATTGCTGAATGTGCCAAGTAGCAAATTTGGAAATGTCCACCCTTCACCACCATTTATTATATATATATATATATATTACTAGAAGATTTGAATGGACTTGTTGATTTCATGGTGAAGTGTAACATAAATGATAAACAGAGAGGAGCACTAAGAAAGCTACAACATTTTGTAGTAAATCGAATGAGTAGAGATATAATGTCTGGAGCAGTCTGCATACATCCTTCACTTGAATGATGTTAGTTCTTGGCAATCCTAACCGTCATTCAAGTGAAGGGTGTATGCAGACTGTTGCGATATCATGATTCGACCATGAGGTGCTTAGTTGACTGGAAATTGGGTTAGGTAATACTTTTCCATTAATGGAAAATCATTGTAATGTCCCAGTTTTGACCCCGTTTGCATGATGTATATAATGTAATTAATCGTGGTGAGGATCTAAAGGCAAAAGCCCCACCATCGATTTGGTTGCGTATGTTTCGGCAATGGGGATAGTTGCCGATGGTATGTCGTGCTATCCGACACATTATAATGTGGCATCATGTAAATACACACATCAAATAAAATAAACCACAACCAGCTATGACAGTGCAACGTTGAAATGAAAAGGGCATGATTCCAAAGGATAAGAGGTGGGGGATGTCAAACCTTGGTATGGGGGAAAAACCCATGTTTTATCACCCTTGTTTGTTTGCCACCTTTCTTGTTTTCACCAACCTCTTTAACGTCTTGGTTTTGTTGTTGGGTGGGGCAGTTATGGTGGTGGGTGTGGCAGGCTGTCAGTCTTGCCCATGCGCCCACTCCACCCATGACGGAATTCAATTCCTCCATCGTCTCCACGACGCCATTCTTCCCTGGCAGGTTCACTCTCACGCGGAGGTCGGTTCTGTTCTCCTCACGCACCAGTCGGGGGCTCTCTTGGTTGTTCGTGGGATGTTGTTCCCATTTTTGCTGGCAGCGTCCTTTATCCTCACGCACCAGTCACAAGTATTCTCTGGCTTTAATGCACGTTTTCTGCTTGCTTCTGGTTTCACCCACGAATTGGGTTGCTATTGTGTTTTCCCACGATGTTTGGGGATTGTTGTGAGTCCGATTTCTATTTCCACTTCGGACTGTGCATGCGTGTTCATCCATGCTTTGCCTGGGCTGCGTCTTTTCTTGTACGCACAGACTGTGAGTTCTTCTGTCCCCGCTTTTCTGTCTGTGTAAGTCCTTCAGCGTTTACATGGAGGATTGTGTGTGTGTTGTGGGCTCTTGGATGTGGAACGACTGTTGATTTCCAATCTATTGGCTGAGTTTCCCTGTTTTGGGGCTATGGATTGTTGCTATCATCCACTATGTGTTTGTGGCTGCGGAAGTACCCTAGAATTGGGTTGCAGCTGAGTTGTTTTGGCCACGTTAAGGACAAGAACAACTCTGTGTTGTTTGGTGGACTTGAGCTGTGCTCATATTTTTTCTGGGATTATCCCTGGTTGTCTTTGCCTTCTTCATAGGGCCGTGAAGGGCTTGTTTTGCTGTGTGTAAGCAGTGGTTGGTCTTCGAACTGTGCTAGCTTGGCCGGTTGTTGATGGCCTGATAAACTCAGCGGTGTTGGTTTGGCGGATTGTGTCCCTCGGCTATGTGTAAGTTTGCGTTGACCCTTATCCTTGGAGGAATCATGCCCAGCTCGGGGGTGGCAGTGTTGCTGAGAGAGTGATGAGCACGCTGGCCTATGGTTGGGTGGAACGTTACAGCGACGTAGCTGGTTGCGGACAAGTTCTTTATCGAAAGATAAGTGCTGCTGGTTACTTCATCTCTACAATTTATCTATTGTTTTATGAATTATGATGAACATGTTAGATGCTGGAAGGTATATGTGTTTGCTTCCGCTGAACGTTGAGGAATTAGGCATCTGTGTATGCTTGTATGTTTATGCATCCTGTTATGCATGATGTTTAAGCTTTTACTATCAGCATTTACCCTGTTTATGTTCATGGGGCTGTTTGCCCGTATGCTTGGTGTTCGTCGCGTCCTCTCCGTCGGTTTGAGCGATGGGGACGTGACAATCATGAATCTTATGGTTTATGCTTTGGGTCTTGAAGAAATTACTAGGTATTTTGATGTGCTCTATTTTTTATTTGAACATTTTATGTCAATTTTCACTGTGTCTGGTTTTTTTTGTCCCTCTTACAATTAACATGATAAGATGACCTTTGTGGTTTAGACAGTTGGTTAGCTTTAGAATCAGCAAATATTACAGACTGATATAAATGTATTTAAAACATTCTTTTCATTCCTGAACGTGCCAAGTAGCATATCTGTAAATGTCCGCTCTTCACCACCATGGATTATATATATATATATATATATATATATGATTGTTGTAGGTTACCACTGGGAAATATGCCTCTGAAGTGCTGGATTATGCACTTCAGAGTAGCACAGAGGTTAAAACATCCACTCTACAGGATCTCCAAGAACTCAACATGATTATTTGTCCATTACTGTAAAGGAATTGTACTAGAAGATTTGCGAGGACTTGTTGATTTCACGGAGAAGTTGAATGAAACAGAGAGGAGACTAACCAAGCTATGACACTTTGACGCGTGCGGACATTGACGGGCATGAAAAGTGTTGTATCTTGGTTAGTGCTCCTCTTTGTTTCTCATTTAGGTTCAACTAAACAGTAAAATCAACAAGAACATGCAAATATTCTAGTACATCTCCTTTATACTCCTGGAAAAATAATGATGTTAGTTCTCTGGAGATCCTGTAGAGTGGATGTAAATGTTGGCTCAAACTCATACACAGGTTTGCATTAGTGTCCAACCGAGGTGGTATATTATAGTCCAAGCATTAGCATATTCAATGGCTTTCCATCATGTTGGTAATCCAAGCATTAGCATATTCAATGGCTTTCCCTCATGTTGGTAATCCAAGCATTAACATATTCAATGGATTTCTGAAAGCCAGTTTTTCCATTGTTCGTCACTTTTCATAGGGCTATTCTTGCCCAGAATTGCCTTTTAACCCTCCAATTTGGCCCAGATTTAGAGGTACACCTGTTCGGTGATGGATAAGTGCACAAGGGTGCCCAAGATGGTGAAATAGGGTTGCTTCATACCCTTTTTTACTGCCAAACAGGTTTGTTTGTGATAGAATTCATGTGGATGCTGCTATAAGGCATATGAATGAGATTTTAGGGTTACTTTCACTGACATATTTCTCATTTTCACAACCAGAATTGCAAAGACCACCTCCTATTGCCATTGATGATAATATTTTATTGCTGCAATGTTCACAGATCTGAAAGTTGGCTTAGTTATAGCTGATTTGAGATGCTTTACTGTTTGTTGTGACCTTCATAATGCTCCCAAAGTGCTCAGATTTGTCCCTTTGATTCTCATACTTGATTCTAGAGTTGTTTATGCCCATAGGACTGCCCAAAATTGCTCCTAGTGTGACATTGAAAATACCAAGTTTGTTCTTCATCAACAGCTTTAAAATCAACAAATATTACAGACTGATATAAATGTATTTAAAACATTCTTTTCATTCCTAAACGTGCCAAGTAGTAGATCTGGAAATGTCCGCTTTTGTCCATTACTGTAAATGAATTGTACTAGAATATTTGCGAGGACTTGTTGATTTCACGGAGAAGTTGAATGAAACACAGAGGAGACTAAGCAAGCTACAACTCTTTGACGCGCGCGCACATTGACGCGCACGAAAAGTGTTGTAGCTTGCTTAGTGATTCTCTTTGTTTCTCATTTAGGTTTAACTAAATAGTAAAATCAACATGTACAGGCAAATCTTCTAGTACATATCCTTTATACTAATGGAAAAATAATGATGTTAGTTCTCTAGAGATCCTATAGAGTGGATGTAAATGTTGGCTCAAACGCATACACGAGTTTGCATAGAGGTTAAAACATCCACTCTACAGGATCTCCAAGAACTCAACATCATTATTTGTCCATTACTGTAAAGTGCTCAGATTTGTCCCTTTGATGCTCATACTTGATTCTAGAGTTGTTTATGCCCTTAGGACTGCCCAACATTGCTCCTAGTGTGACATTGAAAATACCAAGTTTGTTTTGGAAGGCATGAATAGGGCCAATTCACCTTGGTGTACTGGTTTATATTTAGAGGAAGGCCTTCTCTCATTATTTGAGGAACATTCACCCTTGGAGACACATGCATAAGGTCAGTGTTCAACCCTACCAAAGGAGAAGGTGATCATTTGAAGCATGCTTACACTATTTTATACACCATTTCATGAGAGATATTACATGCTTGGAGGTTACTCATTGAGCTAGTCCACTTGGTTCATGCCCTATTTTGTGAAGAACGATTTGGTATTCGGGGGCTGCTTTATAGATTGACTATTGTGCACATGGGTGGAATCTAGGGTCTACAAAGCAAGTTGTGTTTTACTACAAATAGTGTTATGATGTATAGGAATCCTACAAACCTAATTGACTCGACAATGAAGTAGGTTTAGAGTCTAGATGTTTATATTTCTAGATTAATTTTTTTTTGAGTTGAAGTGTCATGTGTGTGGCCTGTGCATTCCCACATTCACTTGGTCAATTTAGTACAGATTGGGACGAATTGACCATTTTGTTACCGATCCATTCAGTCATACCCTAATTTTCTTGGTTCGGTACCAAACATGTCACTCCAATCATTTCAAAGGCCGAGTTAGCTCGGTTGGGGGTCAACTTGGTTGACTCAGCCACCTCAGTAGAAAAACACTTGATTAAATCTGCAACTATTATTGTTGAAAAGGGGTTAGGCCAGTAAAAGGAAAAGGCAATGTTAGGAAAAGGAAATGCAAGCAATAAGTGAGAATGGAGAATTGTATGTAACTAAAAGAGGGGCATACATAAATTTTTGCATACAATCCCATTAGTATCATAAATTATGGGAGAGATGCGAAAAAAATCCCTACACAAATATTAACCAATAAGTATGGTTTTGGTGTTTCATTTGGAGAATAAAATCCTATAACAATAGTTGTTCTTATGACTCTTAAAGGGTCCTAGATGAGATCTGTGCACTTTTAGGAAGTTCAACTTTCAAGCAAAAGAAGCCATCAACAACAAGTATGTGCACCCTATAAAACATGGAAAAGATCATAAAACATATTAGGTAAAATGGATAATCATCTACAACATCACAAAATCATTCATGGGAAAACTAAAAACCACTTATTGGCTTACAAGTCTTTCCAAGTTTTTTTTCTTATAAGTCTTTCCACGTTTTTTTGTTGGTATTTTGCCATGCTTATGCCAAATTGTTTTTTGGCCATGGTGTAGGTAGAACCAAATAGGTATTTGTCAGACCTGTCTTCCTCCAGCGAAGGGAGTTTGGGAAGGCTAGAGGAAAGTGAGACATCCAGTAGGTCTACACGGGCTAGATCAACTATATGTCAGAAGATCAGAAGAAAATTCGACAAACGCATGAATTTTTCCTCCAAGGAGGGGGGTCATGTTCCTATGGTGATGAGACAGTGGGAGACATCGACGTGCACTTAAGGTACCAACACCTAGTGAAACAATGGGTGCCTAGCAATCTTCCTAAAGTAAACACTGATTTTTGTGTGAATGAGAGGATATATAGAATTGCACCGTCCTCATTGCATGGATTTGGCTTGTTTTGCATGGACGACATAAAGGTTGGATATGGTAGATGTACATAATTGATGGAGTATGTTGGACCCTGTTACAACTACAATGATTGGATGCGCCTAGTCCAATATACACTAAGTATGCATATATATGGGTTGTCAGCGAGTTATATACAACTGAAAGACAAAGCTCAAAATAAAGGAGCAATGATGTACATGGATGGAAGGCCAAAAACAATCGGTAATATTACAGGGTTTATAAACAGTACACAACCAAGGTCTACATTAAAGCAAGCCAACTGCATATTCGAGTCGCGTGAAGGAAACCATGTCTTTGTATGTGCAATTAAATCAATAGATGCTGGCGAAGAACTGCTTATTGATTACAATTTGAATTGTGTAGATACAAACAATGTTAGTATGGTTGTGGTACAACAAACAATTTAACCACCCTTTTATTAATTATTTTAATGTCTATAGGAGTTTTTGTTAGCATATAATTGAAATTATCTACTTTTCATGTTTCCTTATGTAACTTTTAGTATGTTTTTGATGCAGGGTTCTCTTAGGGGCACCTCCATCTCCGTAGATGTTTGTCGACCCAAGTCATGGCAGCAGGTATACATCGATATTGCCAATGTAATATTAAATTTAGGATGGGCATACAGATACGTTGTCATGTATTTTCATTAGTATATTAGATTCGTTTATATAATATTATCGATTTTCCATGCAGAGTGTTGATCAGGGAATCCAACCAGCTATTGATCAACCGACTACAACATCAGGGCAACAACCAAACATGAATGTAATTCTCCATTTCAAATACTTTAAAATTGTAAACATGTCTATCATGACGCATTATGTTTATTTTGTTATGTATTCTTTTGTTTTTATGGTTGCGTTCATGATGGTAATGTTGTCTACCTCTTTTGTAGATTGACCGGGGAAACTCCCCAGCTGTTGATTAGACGACTAGAGACTCAAGGCAACCATTTAACCTAAATGTAATTCCACATTCTAAATAATTCAAAAATGAACACATATAAAACATGTAGCATAGTGTTTAATTTTTTGTTTGTTTTGTATTTGTTAGCTTATACATATTGCGTTCATTGTGATAATGTTCTCTACTTTTTTTACAAGTGGCCGATCGAGGTAAATCCCCATCTCTTGATCAGACCACGCCCTCGGCTAGCCGTTAGGTAATCCTAGATGTAATCCCTAATACAATTATTTGTGCACACTATATTTTCAAAGACTAAGCAATTTTTTATATATTTCAATTGTAGACATGGGATTCCGTTTATCAAACGGCATCTCAAAAATCTTTACAGAATGAGGTCTCTCGGTTGATGAGAGATAGTGAAATTAGAGAGTCTGCAAACCCATTGAGGGTGCCACAAAGGCCAAGGGAAAAAAAATGAGGAACTGATTCGTCTGACATTGACAGTTCCACTAACAGAAGGGCTCAAACAAAGGAATCAATTGTTGTTACAACAACGTAAACAAGTGGACGTAAGTTATTGAATAAAAGTATAAATTCATTTATAAAAAATTTATGATATTTGATTTTGTATGTTGTTGAACTTATAATACAATGGGTTTAATTTACAACGCGCTATGGAGATTATTAGTGGTGGTCGAGGCAATGTTGGTCCCAGTGACCAAACCACTCCATGCACACCACATACTGCTCCCATATTGTCCACTGAATAATCAACAACATGCTCTGCGACACCACTGAGGGCAACAGAGAGTGCAACCGATGTTGCCGCACCCACAACAGATGCTGCAGAAGAAGGGGTGGATACAGGGCTAGATAGAGATGTGGAAGCATTTCCTAGATATTCTCGTGTGACTAGCACTGGTTCAATAAAGTGTACATTTTTGGTGAATGAATAACTGGTTCCAATAAATATAGAGAGGATTCGAGGTCATTATAGATTGTTCAATTTATTTTTTATAATTTGTGTCTAATATACCGATAATATTTTCTAATGTTGACTAATGATGGCAATAATGTTTTGTAGGAAATGATATATTTTATAAACACATGAATGATTTGGACTTGGATATCTTTGGGCCCACCATCCACACAATGTGGAACAAGCATCCAAAAGCTTTAAAGGATGATATGACTAATCACTTGGTTAGTCTGTTAGGAAAAGATACCTTTGATACATTGAAGGTACTACAGAAGGATGGAAAACATCTAAAGATTGTCCGAGACCAATATAGGGTTCACCTAGAAAAGAACCCTAGGTATGAGCGCCCTCCAATGATTCCATCTATGGAGTGGAAAGCCCTGGTGGAAGATGGAAAATAGAAGGGCCTGAGAAAATCAGGAAAGATACCACCAGGTGGAACAGGGAGGTATGCTGCATACATTCCAAAATGTAGTGGTAAGCCTTATTATTACTAGTTTTTATATCAATTTTGGTACATCGACTAATTTATTTAAAAACTTAATTAGGCTCTTGGACACATCTAAGGCCACAAAGGCAAGAATTGAAAAAATTGGCCAACACAAGCTTGGGCATGGTGGTTACTCCAACTTGGTGGGCCGATATGTAAGTATCGCAAAACCCGAATCCACATCCAAATATCATACAGATTATTATTTTTGTTTTGTTTTGAAAAAAGGCTTTAAAATTAATGACATCATGCAAATATGAAGGCCGACCAGTTCAAAGAATTTCCCAGTGTAGATTACATGAAGCTTGGCTTCGAACATGGCTTTGACGCCGTTGTTGAACACTGGAGAAGCTTGTCTATGAATAATGCACTCTCTCCTACTAATCCATTTGGTGCCCAGGTATGTGAAAACTGTATAGTTTAATGATAATTTATTAATGCTCATGCAATTTGTTCCTTATAAATAAACTAGCGTAAATTTTTTTATTCCTTTTTGTGCAGGAAAGTAATGATCCCGTTCATGTCGATGATGTAGTACATGACCAAACAAATGAAGATCATGCTTCTCATCCTGGTAATGAATTTATTAATGTGCTACTATTTTTTTAGACCATTGCAGATGATGAACATTAATTCTAATTCTACACAATTCAACTACAGAGCATGTCGCTGCAGATCATAACACGGAACAAGTTGGGCCAATACGAGATAATGTTGAACATGTTGATGTGCACATGGAAGATAAAAACACACATTTGTAATTTTTTTCAAATGAATTACCCTTATTTATGAAAATATAAATATATTAATGAAAGATTTTGACATTATTGCAGAAATTCATCGACCCTCGCCTGAAGTTCAACCTTGTGAGCAGACTAGTAGGGATACCGATGATCAGATTCCCAAAGATGTGACTCTAACTAAATATTTAAAGAGAAGAAATGTAAAAAGGAAGTGACTAAACAAATTTTGAGTAATTCTTATTTATAAAAAAAAATTAATGTTTTTTTCCTCTGTTTCATGAATGAATGCTTTACTAAATTGTTTACTGATATTTTTTTTTCTGCCATTGACTAAATTAATGTTTTAATGAATGAGTTAATGAATGGTTTTTTCAGCTGTTGAATGATTGAATGGTTTAATGAATGTTTTA
>LPNX011018148.1:749028-891470 GCA_001517045.1 Pseudotsuga menziesii
TTTTGGTTATCCATGTTTTATCAGGTGATATATTCTTAACAATTAATTTACTTGAATAGTTCAATAGTATTGTAATAGAATTGTATTTATTTAGATTGTTTTTGTTATTTTCATAAACAAACATAAATATATTTGATGGGCCCTAACATGAAACTATTGCGACAGGACAAAAAAATGAAGTATGTTGAATGATGTTTTGAAAGGTAAAGCATAAGAAGACAATGCGAAGATCCAGAAATCAAGGTATAAATATGTTTTATTTTGTTTGATTGAGTTGTGTATTGGGTATTTATGCATGTGCACACACATACATTTAGTTGATGATGATGATTACCATACATAGAGGCAAACTTTGTTATATTTGATCTAAACAATTACCTTAAATATTTTGATTTATCGTGATAACTGGCCCCTTCGTAATACTTTACCAATACCATATAGCTAGGACAACAAAATTAAATGTAGGCATTTCATTTACAAGAAATTTGATAGGAATTTGAGTTTGATGGGAATATGAAAGGTCAAAAGACAGAAAATGATAGATAGACTTGTGAGGAAAATGGTATCCGAAGCGTTGTTTCCCTATTATTTCACATGAGTATATTGTTATCCGCCCCAGTTTATCTTTCTCTAGTAGTTTTGTAATTTGTTTATTAATCTCATATCTTGTTCAACTTTAATGGTTGATTGTGCAGTGGTAAACCTATGTTTATATTTGTGCTTATCCCTGTAGGTTGTGAGTTGGGCATGGTACACATTGGTATTTTCAGTTTCCATTGTAACTTTTCACCCCATTGTACACATTGGTATATCAACATGAATTACCAGCTGAGTTAACCATCCTTTTAAGGGTTTATACAAGTACTCCTTATCCTAAAAAGAATGCTTTTGGAAGGCAGAATTCAATTATATTGTTGAGATTTCCCCATAACTCAAATATGATCCTAACTTGGTTGATTTTGCAGGTCTTTTTGATAGGTTTTAGGGCTAGAAACGATACTAACACTGATCAGTAATGAAAGAGTCCCTAAATTTCCCTACTAAACAATTAAATGGGGTCATTGTAAGGCATAAAGTAACCTTTTATCAAGGCCAAACTATCCCAACCCCTGAAACATGTCAATTATGAAACCCTAAATCTGACTTTTGACTGGTTTTTTTAGGTTGCTTCTCAAGTTCGTTGATGTAGACAAGAAGATAGGTGACGCACTGGAGGATCCAGGGATAAATAGGTAGACCAAAATTTGAGGGTGGCTTATAATTTGAAAATTGTTGTTATTTTTGGATTATTGAATTTTATAAATTTCTAAGGTTTTCTAGTTTATAAAAATACAGATCTAATATAACTACACTAATCACGTAAATGCGTATATTTACACATGAAATACTACTATATTTACCTCTAGGGTTTGTTGGAGGATCCTAATTAGGGAAAAATTTAGAGATCTAAGGACAACAAGAGAAAATTCCTTCAAGAGGATGTTTTATAACATGTAAAAGTTGACAAAAGCTAGTAAAAATCCCTAATTCAGAGAAAACGCAGCATTGTGACCACCATTCAATCCATAGAAGCATAATTTCACCAAACTTTACCAATGGAGCAACCAAGAAAACCCTAGATCCTCCTTGTGCTTGTGTTCTTCCAACAATGCTAGCATCAATCTTGCGTGTGCATGAAACCCTAGAATTCACCCATCATTTTACCATAAATCCAAAAAAGAAATAGTAATATATTTGATAAGTTTCCCCTTTGAGAGGATGTTTTTTTTTTCCAAGAAAAAAAAGCGTAATTTCATTCATCTTTCGAGATCAAAATTACATTATGTAGATTCACTTATCGTGAATATCCAAAAACCAAAGTTCTGGTGTCTATCATGAGGCTATAAAAGGTTTCACAAAGAAATTCCTCTAATACATACACATATACTCATTCGATGCATATCTAACTATCCCTAGTATAAAAAATATACAAAAATATGCTGCCGGAAATCGTTATACAGTTTATAATTCTGCATAAGTATCAGCTGTTCCAAAAATAAAAAGTGCATAGTATTGTTCAGAAAACATCTATAAAAGGCCTGTGATAATATTCCTGGGTTCTGCCTTCAGAGAATTCTTTCACTGTCCAAGTACCCGCTGCCAGCCTGAGCCCTTCCTTGGAAGCTTTATCCGCTTCTTTGTTATTTTCCCTGTATACATGCCGGCAAGAAAACGAGTCAAACCACTGGAGAAGAAGTATGATAGCAAATAGAATGTGTGCCAATCTCAACTGTCTGCATTCTTGAGTTTCGTTGATCCAATTAATTACATTCAGTGAGTCTCCCAAAAAGTTCAGGTTGTTGCATCCCTTTTCTAAGGCAAACATCAGCAGCAGCTTAAGGCTCATTAGTTCTGAGAAATTGTTGGTGCCCTCCCCAAGTCCCATAGATAAAACAAAGTAATGAGAATCTGTTAGATACAGCAATGCGCCTCCTCCACATACATTGTTTTGAGCTGCCCCATAGAAATAAGCCCACAGGGACGATCGGTCTAGTTCAACTTCGAGTCTCCTTCGTTCCTTTTCCACCCTTATATGTTCTGGGAGGGATTTATAGTATCCGACCGACAGTGCTGCTATGATTATAGGTATGCTGTTAATGTCCTCAAAAATAGCCTTATTGCGGGCCATCCAGGTCCCCCAAATAACCAGAAGTGTTAGGATCTTAATTTTCTTCTGTGTTCTCCTCCGTCACCAGGATTCCCACGCAGCTTCCACTGTTGCCCCTTCCCACTGACAATTGAAGCTGACCAGTAATGAAACTTCCCTCCAGACGGCTGTCGTAAAAGAGCACGAAAGGAATAAGTGACTGATGGATTCCAAATCCCTTTTACAAAGCACACACCAGCTGGGACCCTGAAAGGATCGTTTCTGCAGTACATCCCAGGTAGGAACCTTGTTGTTTAGGACACACCACATAAACAATTTTGTTTTAGCTGGACATTTCATCTTCCATAGGGGCCTCCACCACCAGATTTCATCCCTGGGATCTACTCTTGCACTGAGGCACAAGTAGCCCACCTTTGGTGTGTAAACCCCTCCCGGATCCGCCTCCCAAACCAAAGAATCTTCATGATCAGTCAGTAAAATATTTTCCCGAACCAATTCCCTTATATACATGTCCAATATAGCAGTCTCCCGATCTCCCAGCCCCAAAGAGTTTTCCCTTCTCCAGTGTTGATTCCACGATTCATACGACCTTGGATCGGCAAGATGATTTAAAGTGGTTAGCCCAATTTTCCCTAAAGCTTGAACCACTTCATTTGGAAGGATGTACTGATGGGTGCTACCCAGCCATGGGTCCCTACCAATCTGAACCTGTTCCCCATTGCCTACGTCCCAAGCAAGATTGCTTTCGATCAAGTGGAAAGATTTTACAATCGCTTTCCATATCACCGATCCCCCAATGTGTACTTTCCTAGGATTCTTGATCCAGTCTGTGATGCTTACTCCTATGAGATATTTCTGTTTGATCACCCGTGTCCACAAACTGCTGGAATTCACCAACCTCCATCCTCCTTTGGCTGCCAGTGCTTTTGAAAATAAAAAGATGTCCTTGAGACCCCACCCTCCAAGACCTTTTGGGATTGCAATCCTTTTCCACTTTACCCAAGGAGTTACCTGAACTTCCTTTTTGCCACTCCAAAGGAACCTGAAGCATACCCTCTGTATCCTTTCGAGAATCCCTTTCGGAATCCAGGATAATGACATCCAATAAACCGGAATTGCCTCTAGAACTTCTTTGACTAATACCAATCTTCCTGCTCTTGAAAGCCACTTATGACTCCATACAGAAAGTCTCTTCTCTACCTTCCCAACCAGCCAAAACCAGTCCTGTTTCTGATACAAATTTGCTTTCAGAGAGAAACCGAGGTACTTTAGCCCTTCATCCAGTCCTGCTAAATTTTAGGGAAAAATCCTTCTAAGTTCAGCCTCCTCTTCCGGTCTCAACATATGAGTTGTCAGAGAAGATTTGCCTATATTTATCTCCATCCCAGTAGCCTTCGTGAAGAGATCCAAAATCTCCTGGAGGACTCTAGTTTCTCCTCTAGAGCCCGAGCAAAAGATCAGTACATCATCCATGAAGAGTAGATGAGTAATTTTTAAATTCGGGGCTATCTGGATCCCAGCAAACCTACCTTCGGCTTTGGCTGCTCTTATCGCCCTACTGAGACCTTCTGCTACCAAAAGAAAGAGAAGCGGAGACAAGGGACAGCCCTATCTTAGCCCTCTCTCGGCATGCAAAAAGGGTGAGGCCGCTCCATTTATCAGCACAACAAAAGAAACAGTTGTTAAGCAAGACATTATCCATCTTATGAAATTGATGCAAAAACCTAGATGGGTAAGAAGCAACCTCAAATAGAGCCAACTAACTTTGTCATAAGCCTTAGAGAGATCAAGTTTAAGAATAGCCCCCTTCAGTCTCTTAGTTTTTATGTTATGGAGGCCTTCCTGAGCTACCCCAATAGCCTCATGTATCTGACGCCCTTCCAGAAATCCAAACTGCTCATCCGATATATGTTCTGAAAGAATAGCTTTCACTCTCATAGCTATTACTTTTGAGATTATCTTGTAGACACAGTTGCACAGAGAGATAGGTCTAAAATCATTAAGACACAGTGGATTATCGGATTTTGGGATGAGGGCTATAAAGGTTGAGTTGAAACTGGCCGGGATCCAACCAGAAGACCTAGAGTCTTCTATTACCAACAAGAGGTCCTTCCCCAGAATGTCAAAAAGATCCAGGAAGAAATCAATCGTCTAGCCATCTGGCCCGGGACTTTTATCTTTCTGAAAGCTGCCCATAACCTTCTTGAGTTCTTCTTCCGACACTTCCTTCATAAGATCCCTGTTTCCCGCCTCATCCACAAAGCGTGGAAAAATCTGAGCCAATCTGATGACTTCTTCAATAGTAGCCTGTTGTGGTGCTTTAAACAGTTGCTGAAAATGATTCACCCCACATCTGGCCTTATCTTCAAAAGATACATGAGTAAAGCCCTCCTCATCCTGCAAGCTCAAGATGGTATTTGCTACCTTCCTTCCTCTGGTGTAAGCATGAAATTTTTTTGTGTTATCATCCCCGCTTTCCAGCCAAATAGCTCTGCTATTGAGCCTCCACGCTTCCTCTCTTTCCAGTAAGAGAGTATTATGTCTGCCCTCCAATCTTATCAGAGCCTCCTTCGATTCTTGTGAAGAAAACCCTCCTCCTTCTTCTTCATCATAGATCTCCAGAAGGTCTGCCTCCACCTGTTTCAGCTCAACATCTTCTCTCCTTCTCTTGTCTGCTGCCCATCCCTTGATCTCACCTTTTAACCTTTTAATATTATCAGCAAACTGCAAGGCTGCTGATCTATCATTTTCCTCTGCAATTGGACTCCAGTGAGTGAGGAAAAGAGTTTTGAAAGTCTCGTCCTGTAGCCAGGTTTTATTAAATTTTAAAGGGCTTGGGGGATTTATAGGGCCCTTTTTGATTTCAAAAAAGATAGGTAAGTGATCAGAGTGACCCCCACTTCCCACCCACTGTCTAACTAAGAAGAATCTGTCCACCAACTGCTCTGCTACCAGGAAACGGTCTATCCTTTTTGCCACCCTTGCGTCCCCACTTCGATTGTTTCTCCAGGTTGGCCTAATTTTGACAGGCTCAATATCTAGCAAACCTTTCTCCACCAATTTCTGAGTGAAAAAACCTGCCAGGGAATCAGCGTGGGCTCGAGGCCCCCAGACCTCATTTTGCCCCAAAGAGAAATTAAAGTCACCACCCAACACTAGCGAATCTCCTGACACCAAGGGATTTTGAAGCAGAGAGTCCCAAAACTGTGGCCTGTTCAGATATGGCCCATAGACATTTATCACAGATAAAATAAGGCCTAGCTCATCAGATAAAATGTCCACTCCCAACACAGAATCCAGTCCCCAGGAATTAACCAACTTCACACAGCAGTTCCTCCAACCTACTGCCAATCCACCTGATTGGCCCTTTGCATCAAGAGTCACAAAAGACCATCCCGGTAGCCAGCTCTCCAACCTCTCCTTAACCACATATCCTACTCCTAAAGTCTCTTGTAGTAGAATCACATCGGGGTGTTCAAGAGTAAGCACCCTAATGAAGGCTGATTTCTTAACAGGCATAGCCAGCCCTCGACAGTTGAAAGCCATGAGTTTCTTAAACGACCTTTTTTCCTGGCCTTCTTCGCTCTAAGGGCCAAATCAATGGTTTGCTGTTTACCTTCCAGCAGGTCCTCCCTTGCTCTAGACTGAGCCTTGGAGAGATTGGTTTTTCTGCCCCGACCCCTTCTCACAGGCAAGGAGGCTTTACCAAGTCAAGATGCAGACTTTGTACGCGGTCTCAAAAAGTGGGCCAATTCTGTGGATTCAGAATGGGAGGAACAAAGCTCCTCAGAAAGGGTTGCGGGCTCAAATTCCAGCAAAAAACAAGAGGGCTCATCTATGGCAATATCAGAAACATGAACAGGAAGGACAGGAGCAGATAAGCCCTCAAAACCCAGGTCAACCACTGCTGGAAAAGGGGGTATAGTGCGGGACATGGAGGGACCATACTGACCCGATAAAGATAGTTTCCTCAGCCCTTCAATCCAGTCAAAACCAAAGAAAGAGACATTTTGCATGAACAAATTAACATTTGGAGACAGAGGTAAAGAAGGAATACCCGGACAGGTAGGATCCTTAGGAGAAAGAACAGTTACCAGTTCTGGAACCCTTTCAGTCAGGATTGAACGTTCTTTGACCACCTTTGTTCTTGCAAGGATTGGTTCTTCCAATTCCGGTTCACTGGCCACAACTTCCATAGGCGCTTGAATAAATTCGAGTGACCCATCCTTCTTCTCCGGTTCTCCCTCTCGAGGACCCAGAGCACTTCTCCTTCTGTTTCCGAAAGGAAGATGTACCGGTAAAGAAAATTCTGAAGCGGGATGCCCATACGCATGACACCACCTACAGCGGAATGGGACATTCTCGTAGTCCATAATTTGTGGAATGATCACTGGCCCCCAATCTAGATTTATGGATTCAGCCAAACCTTCCCTCAGATTAATGTTTACTAAGATACGTGCAACCTTTTTCTCTTGGGTTTCTAGGTAGGATAAGTCTGCCTCTAGAAAATTCCCCAAGATATCGCCAATATGCTTGAAGTGATACATATCCCAAAAGTGGAGAGGAAGAGCTGGCATCCTCACCTAGATGGGGGTTACGTCCACCCTTTCTTTACTTGCATCGAACAGAGGAGTCCAAGGTTTGATTAGAATAGGTGTATGATCAATATGCCAATTTCTACTCATAATCCAACCTCCTCCTTCGATAGATTGATCGCGAACCAGCCCCTGTTAAGCATCTCCACCGCTGGCGCGTAACCTAGCTACTCACCCCAGGAAGCCCTAGACCAGTCCTGCACCGTCTTCTTGGAAAATTGTCTCCCCATTGCCCTCCCTACCAGAGTGCTTTTAGCCATTTGAAGAACACCATCCCAGGCTAAATCTTCCCCCACTGCATAATTCCGGACTTGTTTAGTTTTGATCCAGTTCTTCCTGTGCCGCTTTGGTGAACCACCATCCGCTGCCCTCCGGCCACCTGGGTCTTTCGGAGCCCCTCGAATACCTCCAGGGAAAACCCCTCTTGGGGATTCAAAACCTCTCTGCTCCACTACACCCAATGGAGCCCTCCAATCTGCCTCCGGAAAAAACCCAGTAGAACCTATGCCCTGCAGGAAATGTCCAACTGCCCCAACCGCTTCCCCCAGTACAAAACCCTTGATGGGCTCACAACCTCCCTGAAATACTAGTGACTAGAACCCCAGTCCACCCTCCCACCAACTCGAGTTGTCCAGTAAATCCTCCGACAGAAAAGGGAAGGAGTCCGCATGTGAATCAACCGGAGCCTGTTCCACCGGTGAGAAAATGAGAAAATCTGAAGGGGAGGTTACATTCTCCAAGCTTAACGGCCCTAACCTAGCCGGAACGTGGTCCTCCTGTCCCAATCTTGGGATGTACACCCCCGGATCCCTCAGCCCTCCACCTGGCATAGCCCAGATGTCAGAGCTCTCCAACCTATCACTAGAATAATCCACAACTTCTACATCCTCCATAATTGCCAGGGAAGAAAACCGTGACAGTCTCAAGCCCCACCAAACTTCGACAGACCACAGCAAACCCTAGAAACCTGCCTCCAAAATGCTCTAGCTGGCTTGACAAATCGGTGAGCTAATGACCAAACCAAAAAACTAATAGGGAGAATGAGAAGCTTAACCGGATCAGACCCCTAGCCATAGCTAGAGGCCCTGAGCGCCGTACCAGTACTACGCCATCACCGCCATCATCAACCATAACCTCAAATTATTCTTAGCTCTCTGAACATGATTCTACTGGCAAACTCCGTTATGCTATTACTAATCTCTTTATTTACTCTTAGTAAAGAAAAACCATTTATTAATTAATAATTTAAAATCGAAATTATTAACATATTATAGTACATGAATTTAGTACTTAGTAAACCACACTGAAAATAATCAGTGTAAACCTAATATTATTATTAATATTTGTAAACTGTTCTTCTAACCCTACTCTTAAAAATAAACCTTCATAACCATTTACATAACCTATTTAAGAAAAAGGATAGATTTCCATCTTTTCCAATTTAAAAAGAAAACTATCAAAATCTAACTATTGTTTATACAAATATTGAAAATAAAAAATTAACCATTTAACTTAAATACCAAAAACTGTTTATTAAAAACCAACCCTAAGTTAATCTTTTATGGAATAGATTGCACAAATAAGAATCGCAACAACTTTTCCAATGGCTTAACCCAGTTCATAGCCATAGATTAAATTACAACTAAGTGTTGTTATAACAGAAAACTGTTTACAAATCTTAACACACAGTGCAACCGATTTTAGAAAAGGAAAACAAATGATAACAAATATTTACGCTCAAGCACGTAGGCCCCGTCTCTTTAAAAATAAAGAACCATAAACAGAGTTTTCATTTATCAAGTAATTAAACAATACAGTTGCCACATTGATTAAATACCAAAAAAAACCCTTAACGGATTCTTAACCTCAAAACAATTATAGTGGTTGAGCAAGAGGCCAAGGAAGTTCCTTATAGCTTAAAATAGTATAAACAATGATTACAGAACCCTGTAATAGTAATGTTTTTACCCTCAATCATTTTTACAAGAGCCGTAGCTCATTTGTGAAACCCTAAGGGTTATCACTAAGGACGACCTTATGACCTCCACCATTTTTTTTCCAAAACCAAACAACGTTTTACCACAAGTTAAATCGAACACCATAGTAACATTTCTATAGGAACCATTGATATCTTATGTGACACATTCATGAAGAAGGGTACCCCAGGGTTGGGACCAAGGCTTACCGAGCCTACTTTTCACACCCTTCAGCTTCAGAGGAATCGCCTTCACATTCGACTGTGAAATTGAAAAGTATTTTCACCTACTTTCAAACAAACAAACAACTTCGAATTGTTAGTAAATATCTTAGTATAGATAATTTAATTAAAGAAAAGAAAATGCGGGGAGGATTCGTATAACTTACCAGTTTTAGCATGGATCTCGAAGAAAACAATGATGGCGAAGAACGAGAGTAGTGAACCAGCCAATGCCATGACCGAGCTTGAAGATGTTGATGTATTTGTAACTTTGGAATGTATTCACTTGTATATATTATGTATTGTACCTTGATGTTTATTCCGGGAAGTATCTATAATGTAATTGAGTCATGTCATGCCTCGATGTTCCAATAGGGAGATTCAATAATATAAACAAGTCATGTAAAGTCATAGAGTATAGCCCTCCTTATTGATCAAGGGTTAAAGTCCCCACAGTTGTGGGGCCCTAGGGTTATTAGACTTTCATAGAGAATTCGGCCCCAGTGAGTTATTTTCAAGTCGGGAATTAGTATAAATAGAGAGGGAGCTTCTCTATTTATCACACATTCACTCACACTTAGTTGTAGCACATAACTGAGAGAGAAAGAAGAAGCTGGGACAAGAGAGAGAGAGACTATTGCTGTCGGGAGATCATCTTATTATCTTTGGGTTTTAATTTTGGTACTGATTCTATATCTGAGGAAGTTGTGGGGTTTTCTCCTTTATGGTTTCCCCGAGGAAAATATTTGTGTTCATTGTCTCATGTGAATGATTGCTGTGCTTGTTATTCTCTCAGATAAGATCCTAAGATCATATAACTTAAATGTTAAAAATCTAACATGGTATCAGAGCTAACTGGAGAAGAAGACACTGTGCAACTGCGAAAACTAGGGCTTCCTACTTTTTGGATCTCTCTCCACATATTTTCAGAAAAATAAGGTTGGAGTGACTCTCCTCTCCAGGGCGCATCTTTTTGTTGAAGTAGAATCTGATTATGAGAATTTTCAGTTTTTGACCCGACACTACTATGGGAAATTAGGGCTTTCCACTGAAGTGGGATTTTTGAGTGAGCTGAGGCCTGGATTTATCTCCTCCCCAAAATCAAAGTTTAGAAATCAGGATCGAAGTTTTTGGTTGGGCAGAACTCTGGGAAAGTAAAACCCTAATTTTCTCATGAACCAGCTCTACAGAAATTTAGCGCCATATCCAGTTCGGACGTCTTTACCTGGTAAGATCTAAATATTTTGTATTTCTATTTGAGGTTCTCTGTTAAGATGTCTCACCATACCAAGCTTGATGACAATCTTGAGGGAACTGATAACTTTCGAGCTTGGAAGTATAGGATCTCCGTGGTCCTAGAAGAAAATGAGTTGGAATCCTACATCAATGAAGATGTTCCAGTTCCATAGGGAGATGAGGCTAAGGCCTTACACAAGAAGAAATTGGTCATGGCTAAGAGGATTGTTGCTGATTCAATCAAGGATCACCTCATACCACATGTGTCCTCCCTAAAGACACCTAAAGAGATGTTTGATGCCCTGACCAAGTTATTTGAAGGGAAGAACATAAATCAGAAGATGACTCTGAGAAACCAATTGAAGAATGTAAAGATTCAGAATGCGGAGACCATCCATTCTTACTTTAAATGTGTCTCTCAGATCAAGGAACAACCGGAAGCAATATATGAAGAAGTAGAGAATGCAGAAATTGTGATGACCACCTTGAATGGTCTCCCTAGGACTTGGGACTCTTTCATTCAAGGGCTCTGTTGCAGAAAGAAGCTATTCATGTTTAGCATACTGTGGGATGAATTCTCGCAAGAATAAGATCGAATATTAGCACGAGAAGAAAAGATGGGAAGTGAAGATCAAGCTCTCATAGTACAATCCAAGAAAAACAGAACAAACCATCACAGAGGTAAGCACTCTCACCAGAAGAGTAACATTAGAAAGTCTAAAGATTTGCCTAAGTTCATTTTCTATACATGTGATGAAAGAGGATGCCTTGCAAGAGATTGTCCTAGAAACAAAGATAGATCTTTCAAGAGGAAGGGAAACAAGAAAAGACATCATGCTCATGCTGCAGAAGATTATGAGCCTTCCAAGAAGAGAATCAAACAAGACAATGATGATTCTTCAAGTGATGAATAATATGTCTTGATTTCCGCTCTCATGGGAAACATCACACATGTAAGCAATGATTGGATTATATACAGTGGGGCTTCCAAACATATGACTGGATTTAAAATTTAAATTTGTGAAACTATCAGAACATGAATCACCCCACAAGGTGAAACTTGGGGATGAATACCAATATCCAATAAAAGGTAGTGGAGAATTCTCCTACAAATTAGACTCTGGAAAGTCTATGAAGATGAAGGATTTCCTATTCGTACCAGGACTAAAGAAGAACCTTCTATCCATCTCTGCATTAGATGAGAAAGGCATAAGAGTTGCGTTTATAGATGGCCAAGTCATCATGTGGACAAAAGGAAAGACTATTGATGATGCAGTAGTAATTGGAGAACAAGAGGGATGACTATACAGATTAAAGGGCCAACTAGAACAAGCTTTGGTTCATGAATCAGTAGAACCAAATAAACTTTGGCATAGAAGGCTTTCACATGTGCACTATAGGGCACTAACACTTGCAAGAAAATTTGTTGAAGGTCTTCCAGAAATGCAAGAAAAACATGAAGGAGTATGCAAGGGATGTGCGAAAGGAAAGAACACAAAGAAGACATTTCCAAGTAGTGAAAGCACGGCTAAAGGAATCTTGGAAATCATTCACTCTGATGTATGCGGTCCGATGTCATCCAGTTCATTAAGCGGGTATGTATACTATGTTTCTTTCATTGATTATTTTTCTAGGAAAACATGGATATACTTCATGAAGAACAAAGATGAAGTATTCAACAAGTTCAAGGAATTCAAAACCTTGATCGAAAAGTAAAAAGAAAAGAAGATCAAGATTTTTTGGTTAAACAATGGCGGAGAATTCACATCAAATGAATTAAAGGAATTATGCAAAGATTTAGGGACTAAGAGGGAGTTGACTACTCCATATAATCCATAACAAAATGGGGTTGCAAAAAGAAAGAATAGAGCGATCATGGAAGCTACAAGGGCAATGCTTCATGATCAATATAATCCCATGCACCTATGGGCAGAAGCTTCTAGAATAGCTGTGTATGTATAGAACCATACTCCACATAGAGTACTTGAGAACAAGACACCTGAAGAAGTGTTTTTCAGCAAGAAACCAGAAGTCAGTCATCTCAGAATATTTGGCTGTCCAGTGTACATACACATTTCTAAAGAAAAGAGGAAAAAGTTAGATCCTTCAGGAAGGAAGGGTATATTTGTGGGATACTCTGAAAGATCGAAGGCTTACAGAATATACTTCCTAGGATTCAAGAAGATTGACATCAATAGGGACATAACATTTGACAAAGAGTCAGCTTACAAGAAATCCAGACAGAGACCTACTGAAGAACATGAAGAAACAAAAGTACCCAGAATTCATGACACAACCATGAACGAAGCAATTCTAGAAGAAGATCGAGAAATAGAAGAACCTCAAGAACCTATAGATCCACCTCAAGAAAATAATCCTCACAAGAGGAAACTTGCTTGGGTACGAGAAGCTATCCAAGGTGCAAAAATATATGGGGCTCCAGAAGAAATACACAGAGAAAGGAAAAGAACCAAGTCCTGCTCCGGTTATGTAGCCTTATTATGTGACTTCATCGATAAAAAACCTTCCAACTATGAATAAGCGGTAGAAAAGAAAGAATGGAAGGATGATATGATCAAAGAGTATCAATCAATCATGAAGAATGATGTTTGGGATGTTTTCCCAAGACCAGAGGGGAAGTCTGTTGTAACTTCCAAATGGATCTATAAGATCAAGCATGCTACAGATGGTAGCATAGAGAAATATAAAGCAAGATTTGTGGCTCGTGGTTTCTCCCAGAAAGAAGGAATAGATTATGAAGAGACTTTTGCTCTTGTAGCCAGATATACTTCCATCAGATCAGTACTTGCTTTAGCTGCAGTAATGAAGTGGAAAGTACACCAGATGGATGTTAAGACAACTTTCTTGAATGGTGTAGTAGAAGAGGAAGTATATGTGGAGCAGCCACTCAGTTTTGAGACACATGATAGAGAGAATCATGTGTGTAAGTTAAAGAAAGGCATGTACGATTTGAAAGAGGCACCCAGGACATGGTACGACAGAATTGACAGATTCCTATCCAGTTTGGGATTTACCAAGAGTAAAGCAGATTCCAACCTTTACCACAAGGTTGAAGAAGGGAACCCAGTAATACTCCTACTGTATGTAGATGATCTATTTGTGATAGGTGAGGATGGGCTGATTGTTGATACAAAGAGGAAGCTTGTTACCGAGTTTGAAATGAAGTACCTGGGTATGATGCACTATTTTCTAGGCATGGAGGTGTGGCAGAACGTAGATGGAATTTCCCTAGGACAAGGGAAGTATGCAGTAGAGATACTGAAGAGGTTCGGGATGATGGACTGCAAGGCCATGACCACACCTATGGCATCAAACCTAAAGCTATTGAGTGATGCTTCCTTAGAAGCATTTGATGCTATGATGTATCATCAGATGATTGGGTCCTTGATGTACCTAATGAATACGAGACCAGATATTTGCTTTGCTGTGAAAACATTGAGCCAATTCCTGATGAATCCGAGATATGTTCACTTGGTTGCTGCAAAGCATATTATGAAGTACCTGAAGGGTACAGTTGATTATGGGCTTAAGTATGAGGCGAATCAGAATATTAACCTGGAATTTTATGTGGATTCGGATTGGGAAGGAAGTGCCATTGATAGAAAGAGCACTTCAGGATGTTTCTTTAGTATGGGATCAGGTGCAATCTCCTGGTTTAGCAGGAAGCAATCTTGTGTGGCACTAAGTACAACTGAAGCAGAGTATGTTGTAGCTTGTTCATCTAGTTGTGAGGTAGTGTGGCTAAGAAATATACTGTCTGACTTGTTTGATCTCCAGATGGATGCTACTTGTATATATTGCGACAAATAGAGCCATGTGAATTTGTCAGAGAACCTTGTGTTCCATGACAAGTCAAAGCATATTGAGATCAAATATCACTATATCAGGGATATGGTGTAGAGAGGATTAGTGAAGCTCCAGTATGCTGTGATGGACAAGCAGATAGCTGATGTACTTACCAAACCATTAGCTAGAGTAAAGTTTGAGTACTTCAGGGAGAAGCTTGGTTTTCTCCAGATCGAGTTTCCCTCCAAAGAAAATTGATGTGTCCGTTGGCCCTTTTGACATGGTGGAAGCCTGAGCTTCACATGGTCATATGTAACTACAAAGATTCTCTGATGTGATTGTGGGTTGCGTTACCACATGATTAGTGCAAAGACATTCTGATGTGATTGTGGGTTGTGTTACCACATGATCAGTGCAGAGCCATTCTGATGTGATTGAGGGATGTGTTCCCACACGATCAAATCTAAGTGCAGAGATATTTTGATGTGATTTTGGGATGTGTTCCCACATGATCAATGCATAGCCTTTCTGAGAAGATGAGGTCGGATGTAAGTGCAGAGCCTTTCTGACAAGATGAGGTTGGATATAAGTGCAGAGCCATTTTGATGTGGTGTGTTCTCACATGGTCAGATATAAGTGTAGAGCCATTGTGATGCGGTGTGTTCTCACATGGTCAGATATAAGTGCAGAGCCATTCTGATGCAGTGTGTTCTCACATGGTCAGATATAAGTGTAGAGCCATTCTAATGCGGTGTGTTCTCACATGGTCAGATGTAAGTACAGGGCCTTTCTGACATGGGTTTTAGATGTGCTCCTCCCATGGTCAGGTGTGAGTGCTGGGCATGCCTTTCTGACATGGTTCTTGGATGTGTTCCTCCCATGGTCAGATGTAAGTGCTGGGTGGGCCTTTCTGCCATGGTTCATTCCATGGTCAGATATAAGCGCTGAAGACGTTGAAGACCTACCTGAAGGCTAGGCCTATAACCAACATGAAAAAGGGTTGGTTTTGTAGAAATTCCTGTGACAAGTAGAATTGAGATAGCACTAGTGATGATGACCCAATGATGATCCAGTAATGATGCTCCAGATCAAGTGATGATCCTGACTTGATGATGATCCAGTGATGCTCCATATCAAGTGATGATCCAGACTTGATGATGATCCAGTGATGCTCCAGATCAAGCGACGATCCAAAATTGATGAAAATGACTTGATGATGATCCAGATGATACAGAGAACAATACTTGCACTGATAAATTGTGTCGAGAGAATACCTTCCTAGTTAAGAGGGAGTGTTGATGTACTTGTAACTTCAAAATTTATTCACTTGCATATCTTATGTATTGTACCCCGATGTTTATTCTGGGAAGTATCTATAATGTAATTGAGTGATGTCATGCCTCGATGTTCCAATCGAGAGATTCAATAATATAAACAAGTCATGTAAAGTCATAGAGTATAACCCTCCTTATTGATCAAGGGTTAAAGTCCCCACAGTTGTGGGGCCCTAGGGTTATTAGACTCTCCTAGAAACATCGTCCCTACTGAGTTATTGTCAAGTCGGGAATTAGTATAAATAGAGAGGGAGATTCTCTATTTATCATACATTCACTCACACTCAATTGTAGTGCATAACTGAGAGAGAAAGAAGATGCTAGGAAAAGAGAGAGAGAGAGTATTGCTGTCGAGAGATCATCTTACTGTCTTTGGGTTTTACTTTTGGTAACGATTCTATCTCTGAGGAAGTTCCAGGGTTTTCTCCTTTATGGTTTCCCTGAGGAAAATATTTGTGTTCATTGTCTCATGTGATTGATTGCTGTGCTTGTTATTTTCTCAGATAAGATCCTAAGATCATATAACTTAAATGTTAAAAATCTAACAGAAGAAAAAATTAATGGCAAAGAACCAGAGAATAAATTTAGCTAACGCCACAACCAATACAAGTTGGACAACTATTGTAGATACTCGAGGAGGCTGAGGGCCTGCCGTCCTACTCCTCCTTCCCAAAACAACAAACTGTTGAAGCCAAAAAATGTTTTAGGGCAAAACATGAATGCATATACCTAGGGTTTTTTTCCAAAACCCTCCATCTAGTGAGCATCCACCACGTGGATCCCACTAAGTTTGAAATCTTTTTAGTATTGATATAGTTTGACCTGCTTGTAACCCTGTGATTTATGAAAACATAATACTATTACTTATATTAAAAATTGAGAAGTTATTGTATGTATTGTGAAGTTCTAGCTAGGATATAGTTATTACTTTATGCATTGGTTATATGCCTAGGTTAGGTTTGTTATAATTGTAGTTAGTATCTAACTGCTAAATAAAAATAGAAATGTTAATTTTAGGGCTTAGGAAAGTTCTAGGATTTACATAGTTAAAATTCATAGTTATAAACCAATAGGAAATGTATTCAATATTTTGGTGTTACAAACAACTAAAAAGATGGTTTATAATTATATACCATAATTTATATAATTTATTTGTTTAGAACAAATAATCACACTATTCAACTCCAAATCGCTACCTAGGTAGAATAGTCCTTGTTAGAGTTTAAGGATCTTTCCTAACTTACTCGTTTAGTCTTTCGAGCCTTAAATTATTACATCGTAAACCATAAAGTAAGTTATTACCTGTGAATCCTATACGAGCATCAGATCTGCGTTAGCTTTAAGAAAAGCTAAGTAAGCCTTGGGATAACCTCAATCCCCTTTAGTAAGAAAATAAAATAACCATAAGAATCATACACATTCTTACAAACAAACCAATGATTTGAATTCAATAATTTGAAACTCATTAAATTTTGATAAACTTTTATTCAAGACTGAAAATCAGTATAGATTGAATACGGTCAATGACATATGACTTACAAGTTAGTAAGTAAAATTCTGTTGCCTTTTAGTTACAATTAACCAAAGAGAATTAACTCCTAAGTTTTCTCTTGATGACTTGTCTTGTAATCTATCTCTTAACTAAACTAAAGTTAGTTACTAAACTAACATTCTGGGTATAATTTAGCATTTAATATCACATAGAAAAATTTTAAATTTTTGTGAATTTTTAGGGATGTTACATATGGTATCAGAGCCCACGTTCAGACACTAGGCCTGAAGTGGCTCAACACATGTAAACAGAAAGTAAATAGAAAAGTATGGATACTGATTTATGATTTTAAATGTTGCTATACAAAATATTTTTGAATTAGATTTGCAGGTATAGAAGGACCCGAAGAGTATGCTGAAGAGAGGTCCCTGTTAAATGAACAAAATAATTCTAGAAAAGAACATGCTAAAGAAGATATAACTAATAATTCATCTGAATTAATGCAAACAGTTAAGGATCTAAAAACTGAAATGGAGATTGTTAAAAACTAAAATGAGAGAATCGTAAGAGCTTAGGAGGAGCTGAATCAAATAGTGTTGGAAAAGTTTGATAATGAATAAAAATATAAACAAATAGAATATGACACTATGTCCTATCAACATAAGATTAAAAGGTCAAAATACTCTAAAGTTGAAAGCAGTTCTTCTTCTGAAATTAACGGTTTTTCACAAAGAAAGAAACACCCGAATTCTAGTGATAGTAGCGAGAGTAATTATCGCTCTAGAAAGAAGAAATACAAGCCTTATGAAGATATTTATGGGGAGTTCAAAAAGATTAAACCACCAAATTTTAATAGTGAAACAAAAAAAGGAGAGAAAGACAAAGCATGAATGTCCAGAATGAAAAAGTACTTTCAGATATATAATTATTCAAATAAGTTATAAGCGAGGATGGCAATATATAACTTAAATGAAAAAGCTAACATCTGGTGGCAGGACATAAAGTGAGTTAAGGGAATAAAAGAGAAAAATATAAACTGGAGCACTTTTAAGAAGTACTTTTAAAATAAATTTCTCTCAGAGCAATATTACGAGGAACGAGCTAAAGAATTTTATGACCTAAGGTTGGGAAACATGAGTATGGAAGAGTTAAATAGTAAATTTGTAAGCTTACTGTGATATGTGCTTTATATTGTTGATGAAAAACCCAAGGCACAACGGTTTTTGAACCGTTTACCTTTTGATATTAAGGACAGAATTGAATATGATAATCCCAAGACCCTTAAAGAGGCCATGCGAAAAGAAGATTTCTGCTATGAGCAGAACAAGAAAAGGGAGAACTTGCCAAACTGAAAAAAAGGCATAATAATAATTTTGAATCAAGGATGAAAAATTTCACACCTAATTGGAAGTTTGGGGATAATAACTCACACAATATTCCTAACAGAAAATTTCAAGGAAGTAATTTAAAAGGCAATCCACAACAAAACCCTACTGTCACAAGAAATAAATAATTTACAAATAATCACAATAATTATGTTAAAAATAACGCACGTAAGGAAACAATAAAATGTTGGGAATGCCAAGGACCTCACTATGCATCAATATATCCTAATAGAAAGAAGACCGTAAACAACATTCATGCTGTGAAGGAAGAAACAACGGTTGGTTATTTAGCGAGAGGGATACCCAGAATCAATGTAGAGTTGGAAAACAGACAGGCTGAATATGAGACTTCCATGGTGGAAGTAGAATGTATGCTGAACCATAAATCCATTTCTATTTTAATCGATCCAGGGGATAGGTTGAGTTATGTCTCTCCCAGTTTAGTAGAGAAAAGTAAACTACCAGTAGAGAAATTCACAAAGTCATGGCTGGTTCAATTAGATACAGGAGAAAAAAGAAATGTAATTGATTTTGTGAAAGATTGTACATTAATGACGAATCAGTTTGAAACTTATGTAAAGCTGAATGTGCTTATGTTAGGTTCCTATGATGTATTAATTGGAATGGATTGGTTGGAACAACATCGAGTAGTGTTAAATTGTTTTGATAAAACTTTTACCTGTTTAAATAACGAAGGAGAAATGATAACAGTAAAAGGAATTCCTAGGAAAACAACAATCATACAGATTTCTTCCTTACAACCAAAAAGGGATGTTCGGAAGGGATGTAAAGATTTTGCTGTAACTATAACTAATGAAGAACACATTAATAAATAATACAAACTAAAATTAGAATATATACCAATTCGGAGAGGTTATTCGGATGTATTTCTGGAGGAAATTCCGGGATTTCCTCCGAAAAGGGAGCTGGATTTCACTATTGAGCTGGTACCCGGTGCAGTGCTTGACTCAAAATATCCTTACCGGATGAACATCCTGGAGCTTAATGAAGTAAAATTGCAATTAAAAGAAATGATAGATAAAAATTATCTAAGACCAAGTGTGTCTCCTTGTGGAGCATTGGTCATTTTTGTTAAAAAGAAGGACGGTACTCTACGCTTTTCCATTGACTACCACCATCTTAATAAGATGACAATTAAAAATAGATACCCGTTGCCTCGCATAGATGATCTGTTCGATTAGTTACGTGGAGCCACAGTATTTTCAAAAATTGACTTAAGGTCTGGTTATCATCAAGTCCGGATTAAGGATGAGGATATTTTCAAGACGACTTTGAGGACCCGATATGGTCACTATGAGTTCATTGTCATGCCATTTGGGCTAACTAATGCTCCAACAGTCTTCATGTGTTTAATGAACAACGTATTACATAAATATCTAGATACGTTTGTAGTAGTTTTTAGTGATGATATTCTAATCTATTCTAAGACTAAAGAAGAGCATGAAGAACATTTAAAAATCATTTTACAAGTGTTAAGGGAACATCATCTATATGCCAAGTTCAGTAAATGTGACTTATTCAAAGATAAAATACAATACTTGGGTCACGTAATAACTAAAGATGGTATCTCGGTTGACCCAGATAAGATAAAAACAATTAACAAATGGCCGGTCCCAAAGGATGTCACTGGTGTACGATCATTCATGGGGATCACTGGGTATTATTCATTGAGGGATTTTCAAGGATCACGAATCCCATAACTTCTCTACAAAAGAAGGGGAAAAAATTTGTATGGGATCAAAAATGTGAAGAGAGTTTTAAGAACTTAAAATAATTGTTAACTACTGCACCCATTTTAAGAATTGCAGATCCTTACAAGGATTTTGTTGTATGCATTGATGCATGCAACGATGGCCTTGGTGGGGTCTTAAATCAAGAAGGACATGTAATAGCTTACAAGTCCAGGAAACTTAAAATTCACGAGAAAAATTACGCTACTTACGATCTAGAATTGGTTGCCGTGATACATGCATTAAAGATGTGGTACCATCACTTGATCGGGAGAAAATTTATTTTAAAGATGGATAATAAGGGTTTAAAGTATCTGTTGGATCAACCAAATTTAAACGCAACACAACTTACAAGCTAGGTGGCCAGCTTTCCTTAGTGAGTATGATTTCAAGATCCAACATATCAATGGGAAGGAAAATAAAGTAGCTGATGCTTTGAGCAGAAATGCAAGATTAAACTTTATGGCAGCAATCAATACTTACAAAATAAATTTAGAAGACCAGCTCGAAGGAGTAAAATTGGATGAAAATTACCAAAAATTGCAAGATAAAGTGGTAGAAAATGTAACTGAAAGTTTAAAAACAGGTTACATACTAAATGAAAAAGGGTTAATATTTTATAAAAATAGGCTGTATATACCTAACGTACCTAAATTTAAGTTGTAGATTTTAAATGAAATACATAGAAGTCCTTATTCTGAACACTGTGGCTATCAGAACACAATAACTATGTTACAGAAGGATTAATTTTGGACGAATATGAAGAATGATTTGGCATAATATATTGCTAGATGTTTCAAATGTCAACAGCTTAAGACTGAACATCAGCATCCAGCCGGTTTATTACAGCCGTTACCAATTCCTAGCTGGAAATGGGAAATAATCAGCATTGATTTTATTACAGGTTTGCCTAAAAATCAGAACCAGAATGATTCAATAATGGTAGTTGTTGAAAAACTCAGCAAGGCAACCCATTTTATACCAGGAAAGACCACTCATAAGGCTGCTAATATTGCTGAAATATTTATGAAACAAATTTTTTGTTTGCATGGAATTACAAAAGTTATAATTTTTGACAGGGACTCTAAATTCACAGGAAACTTCTAGAAATCTTTATTTAAAGGTCTAGACACTACTTTAAATTTCAGTACATCTTTTCATCTGCAAACGGATGGGAAAACTAAAAGGGTAAATCAAATTTTGGAAGATATGTTAAGAATGTACATAAGAAAACAACAAAGTAAATGGGATAATTACTTACACTTGGTGGAGTTTGCATACAACAACCGCTACCAATCTTCAACAAAATTCAGCCCATTTAAAATTCTGTATGGTAGAAAATGCAATACTCCCATCTCATGGAGTAACCCCGTTGACAGGTTAATACTAGGACTTGAGTTATTAAATGAGATGGAATTAACCGTGAAGCAGGTACAAGGTAATTTAAAGGTTGCACATGATAGATAGAAGAGTCAAGCAGATACTAAATGAACTCAGAAAGAGTTCCAGGTGGGCGAACATGTTTTCATTAAGTTAAAACCTAAAAATAGCTCCTTAAAATTAGGGAGCTGTGCTAAGCTAGCACCTAGGTACGGTGGGATTTTCAAAACACTGTCCAGAGTTGGACCGGTGGCATACTAATTGGCCTTACCACCGAATCTTAAAGTTCATAATGTTTTTCATGTTTCTGTTTTAAAAAAATATGTACATGATGCTACTCATGCAATAAATTGGAATGATGTACAGGTGGAGCCCAAAGGATATTTTCTGGTGGAACTGGACGGTATCCTTGACAAGATGGAGATATTGCTTCGAAATCGCACCATTGGACAGGTGAAGGTGCAATGGAAGCACCTTAGTCTAGAAGAAGCAACCTGGGAATTGGAGAGTCATATGTGGGTAACATATCCAATTCTATTCCAGGGAAGCTCTGAGGATGATGAATAAAGCAACATCGAGGACAATGTTGGACTTAAGGGGAGGTGTATGTCATGTACGCCAATTTCAATAACATTTTATGTTTAAGAAAATATTATATTTTATTTTTATTATAAATTTTATGATTATTGACCAAGTGGGGTCAAGGATGACTGTAATTAATTTTGTTAAATATTTTATTATTTAATAAATAAAAGATGAGACAAATAGCCTAAGGAGGCTGTTGAATGAGTGTCCACTGAACCACTAGGAGGAATATACTGGGGTGAGAGCAATCAAATCTATGTTAACTTTAATAAAAGCTAAGTAAGCCTTGGGATAACCTCAAGCCCCTTTAGTAAGAAAAGAAAATAACCATAAGAATCATACACATTCTTACAAACAAACCAATGATTTGAATTCAATAATTTGAAACTCATTAACTTTTGGTAAACTTTTATTCAAGACTAAAAATCAATATAGATTGAATATGGTTAGTGACATATGACTTACAAGTTAGTAAGTAAAATTATGTTGCCTTTTAGTTACAGTTAACCAAAGAGAATTAACTCCTAAGTTTTCTCTTGTTGACCTGTCTTGTAATCTATTTGTTAACTAAACTAAAGTTAGTTATTAAACTAGCATTCTAGCTATAATTTAGCATTAATATCACATAGAAAATTTTTAATTTTTTGTGAATTTTTAGGGATGTTACACATCCTTTAAGTAGCAGCTGATAAAACTAGGGGGTTGTAGCCTCCTTCCAGTAGTAGCTGGTAAATAGGGTGTTGTAGCATCCTTTCAATAGAAGCTGATAAAAATAGGGGGTTGTAGCCTCCTTCTAGTAGTTGCTGGTAAATAGGGTGTAGTACCATCCTTTTCTGAAGTAGTAGGCATAAACTGTTTATAAATACAATTTTACAGTAATAGGAAGTATTGGTGGTTTACCCCATGATAAATTTGTGTTTTGTGTGTACAGTTTGATATTATGTGTTAATGAATAAATTAAAAGTGGTTTAAATTGTTAAAATTTATCAATACTGATTCACCCCCCCTCTCATTATTGTCCAATATCCCAACAATTGGTATCATATCCGGTTCCTTCACTACAGTTTAACCACTGGAAGGAAGATCCTACTTAAAAACCACTATGGATGAACAAGAAGGGTTAGCCACTAACATACCTCCATTATTCATAGGAGAAAATTATGCATACTGGAGTGTGAGAATTAAGTGCCATTTGATGTCCCTTGGATGGAAGGTTTGGGAAGCAATTGAAAAGGAGTATAAAATAGAAGACCAAGCACCTATAGACCCAGTGGAACTAGGCCAATATGAGGGTAATTCCAAATCCCTAAATGCCATCTTAAGTTGATTGACAAACTCTATATTTACAAAGTTATGTGATGCAAGATTGCCAAAAAAGCTTCAGATAAGTTAAAGATTATCTATGAAGGGGAATCTAAAGTCAACGAATTTAATCTTCAGACATATAAAGGACAACTTGAAAGCCTTAAAATGAAAGAAGAATAAAACATTGGGTAATACCTTTTAAGAGTACACAAGGTTGTCAATGCTATTAGAGGTATTGTAGGAAAATTAAAAGAAAAATAAGTGGTTAACAAGGTACTAAGATCATTTCCAATGAAGTATGAATCAAAAGTGACCACTCTAGAAGAATGGGATGACCTTGATGCCATGAGAGTAGATGACATACATGGGATCTTCATTGCATATGAGATGAGGACGGGACATAATGAACCTTCAAGAAAAGACGCAACATTAAAGCCCTATACAAGAATCAATTAGAAAACCTAGATGATGAAGAAGCCCTCTTCATCACAAAACTTGAGAAAGGTATAGGGAAATATAAAGGAAATCTACCCTTGAAGTTTTAACGGTGGAATAATTGGACATTTTTCCAATAAGTGTCCTTACCCAAAACAAGAGGAGAGTGATCATGAAGAATCTTGCTGTCATAAGTGTAAGGCCATGGATAAGAAGAATTTTAAGAAAAAGAAAGATAATCAAACTCAGAATGGTGAATCATATGGGGAATCAGAAGTGGACCTAGAGGCTCAATACATGGTTGTTGTTCATGAAAATTAAAAATGTAGAAGAAAGAACAAGGTTTTGAGAGAAAAATGGTCAAAGTACAAAGAAGAGACAAATCAAATTATTATTGACTTGAAGAACCAACTTCAAGAGGCCAAGAAGATTGAAGAGGACCTAGTAGTGCAATTGAGGAAGAGATTACAAGATTCTGAAAAACTTGAAAAAGATATTATGCAATTTAGAAAAGGGGTTGATGAAGAATCTATCAAATCAAAGTTTGAGAAAAGTTCAAGGATTTTAGATGATATCTTAAGTAACCAAACACCATCAAGTGATAAATATGGTTTGGGTTTTAACAAGGAAAAGAAGCCAGAATATTCTTTCTTCAAAAACCAAGGTGGAAATAAAAGAAGCTATGCTGGTGCACTAAAGACTCTAGTTAAAAAGGAATAAAGTAAGAAATCTGCTCCATCCTTTTATGACAAAAGCATAACTAATGAGGTGTCTAAGAGACCAATGAAAAATATATATTTGCGGATTTTTTTGGGTCATTGTTACTCTTGTAATAATTTTGGTCATAAATCCCTGAAATGCAGAGCTTATGGAAAGGTTCATGAATACAAGAAGGATGCACCTAGTAAACCAAAGGAAAGAAATCATAATCATTTTGGACCTCTTCAAAGATATGGCATAGAGTGTTACAAATGTAATAAATTTGGACATATGGATAGAGAATTTAAACTAAGAAATAATGTTTCAGTAGAGGCTCAGAAACAGTGGAAGAAGATGGAAGTTGTGAAGCAGAAAGATCATAGATTCCTCAAAGGAAAGTTCTATAGTTATTGCTATTGATGTCATAAGTTTGGTCACAAGGCTGTTGACTGTAGAACCAAGGGAAAAGAACAAGACACAAACATAGAAGATGATAAAATTCAAATGAGCAAGACACCTCATGGGAAGATTTGGAATAAAAAGTCAGATTACGAAGACTCAGAAGAAACACAAATTTCAAAAATCAGTGAGGTCTCCAAAGATGATGATGAGCATAATAGTGCCATAGATAAACATGACATTCATTATGAGGAAAAACAAGATGGATATGTAAAAGAATACACCGATGAAGATGAAGATGAAGAAGGATATAGTGATTGTTGAATCATTTTCTAAGATCTCTCATGATCTAAAGAGAACCTTGAAAATAACATTAGGAGGGGTCATATACTCAGTGGGAGTTAAATTCAGAAAATTCATTTGGTATCTAATGTTGAGGTATGATGAAATCTATATTTCTAAGAAACAAGAGATGATCATAGTTAAATGATAAGACTGGTGCATGGTTGACATAGAGAAAAGGTGCAGAAAATTGGCTGGAAGTAGACTGAGAGAGACTCAACAATGGAGAAAAAGGAAGCACAGTGATAGGGGGAGTCTATGAATTTATCACTAAGGTTATCATTCAAAGACTTTCCGCAAGAAGGAAAATAAGGATGCTAACTAAGACTATCATTCTTCAAGAAATGATTAGTACCAAGTATAGTTAACAAAGGGAAGAGACATGTTGGAAAGGGAATTAGTCAGAAAGAAGAAAAGGCAATATCTCATGGGGAGATATGTTGACAAGGGGAGTTGTTAGAGGAATCATTTGTCATTAATGTCAAAGGGAGAGAAAATTAAGAAGTTGTTTCCATCAATTCCAAAGGGGAATAATTTTGATTTTAGTTGTCATTGCTGTAAAAGAAGTTCATTAATGTAAAAGGAAGTGATGATGTGGCATGTGTGATGAGGCTAGGAAACCACATGATGGTGTTCTGGTGCTATTAGGAAGTCATTGTTGCAATATAACATCATTCTAGAACACTATGACAGTTTTGGAAATTGACTAAGTCTCTCTGAAACGGTTTCCTAAATCATCCATGTCGGTGTAACTCATCTAGTCACTGTGATCGTTACTCTTCTAGTCGCTAGAAAACTGTTGGCGTAACTCATCTTGTCACTGTGAAACGATTGGATGAATCATCCATGTCAGCGTAAATCATCCATTCGCTGTGAAACTATCGGAGGAACTCAGAGTCTATCTCACACGGCCGGATTGGGAAAAAGAATTTTCGTAAAGCATCGTTTCGCACAACTCGATGAAACTCATCGACACAGTCAAGAGTAACTCACGAGTCGCCTTCGAACCGATCTCTTTCTATCACATGGTCAACTTGGGAAAAAGAAGTTTTGTAAAGCACCATTTCGGCACAACTCATCGAAACTTGCCAACACGGTCGGGAGTAACTCATGAGTCACCTCTGAAACGATCGGAGAGATCAGTGAATGTTGCCAATGTAGGAAATTTCTGAGTGTTTCAGGGAAACTTGATGTTTTTTGCTGATACGGGCGCATCCAAAGTAAAAAATATTGATGGACTAAGCACTGACAAAACCAATCGAATTTTTTCGACGAGTTCTCGCCGACACATTTTAGAGAAGATTATTTTGTTCCTCCAAAATGGTCGTGAGAACTCACAAATCACCGTCGATAGTATCATAGGATTTTTAAGAATATTTTTGACATACATCGACATTTCTTTTGCCTTCACAGTGTTTGATTGAGTTTCATGCCAATGGCATTGCATTGAGTTGGGCACTGAAATGACCGAAGAGGGTTAGATGGGCCCACAAAGGGACATACGGCATAAGCCCACATAGAAGCAAGGCTATGCCCGCATATATAAAGGATTAATGTTCACATGTGTATGGAAATGCACGCAGGTGAAGGATGGGAGAAGACAACGTACCCTAGATGAAGGAATATTGTGAAATCTTGGAGTATGCCCGCTGATGAAAGAGATAGGAAGCCCAAAAACATGAAAGAAATAAATCCCGGAGGCGTGAAGAAGGAAGAAACCCACATATATTCTAAGAGGCATGAGATGCACACAAAGTTTAATTAATTAATTAAATTAAAAATATATAATGAACATAATGATAAATTAATTGATTAAAATTAGTAAGAAACATAATGATAAATTAATTATCAGAGATGTGAAGAGGCACGATGATGAAGAGGCATGAGCATAGGTTGAAAAGATGCAATGATTCAAAAGAAAAGTAAAATAATATACAAACATAATTATGAAGAAGAAATAATATGTCTCTATGATCTAGATAAATGAAGAAGTAGCAGTAGACATAGACCAAAGAAGAACCAGTGATAGTAATCGTAAAGAAGATCTGGAAAACATATCGAAACATATTAGGGTGGTAGGGTGGTGCTAGGTCACCCTACAGGCCTCCAAGGGGTTGCAGAATCCTTCCATTAGTATTTCGTAAATATGGTGTTGTAGCATCCTTTCAGTAGTAGCTGATAAAACTAGGGGTCATAGCCTCATTCCAGTAGTAGCTGGTAAATAAGGTGTTGTAGCATCCCTTCAGTAGCAGCTGATAAAACCAAGGGGTTGTAGCCTCCTTCCAGTAGTTGCTGGTAAATAGGGTGTAGTACCATCCTTGTCTTTGGTAGCAGGAATAAACTATTTGTAAATACAATTTTTCATAATAGGAAGTATTTACGGTTTACCCAATTGGGATTCCACGATAAATTTGTGTTTTGTGTGTTCAGTTTGATCTTATGTGTTAATGAATAAATGAAAAGTGGTTAAAATTGTTAAAATTTATAAATACTGATTCACCCCCCCACTCTCAGCATTGTCCAATATTCCAACAGGACAAGTGTAGCAGCCACATCTCTTCTCAGAGATAGCTACCGCCATTCTAGCTGTTGTATTCACAATGTTTTTCTAGTGCACTATTTAATAGAATATGTGTTTATTGTATCTCTGTTTTCATTGCAAAACGTTTGTATTTATGCTAATATATATGTTTTTTCATTTCTTTCTCACATAAATCTAGATCAGTGGTATCAAAGAAATCTTCTCTTTGATTGTTTCTTGACGAATGCCCCCAACGAGGTCAGGGTATAGAGAGTTGGGTCTCAAACTAGTTTCACTTGGGGAAGATGACTCTTGCCATCCTAAATGGCCTCCCATGGAGGAATAAAAGAGATACGATGGAGCAGGATATCCTATCAAGTCGTTGCTCGAGGAATCCCTCATGTGACAAAGGAATGAGATGATGGATAGCTTCACCCATATCCTTCTATGAATGTTAGCAATGGCAAATGCACCTTCAATGAGTAAGCATTTTATAGATGAAACCCCATTTAAGGTACACGTTAACTTTGATATTCCTTTATTTGAAGGTAAAATCGATGTTGATGCATTAGATAAGTGGTTGAATCTTCTATAAGGGTATTTCTTTGTCCACAATTTTTTTGATAGGGAAAAGATTACCTTTGTACTCCTTAAGGCCGTCCCCCATGTCAAAAATTGGTGGGAAAATTATTAGGATCAAAACTCATCATATGAGTCTAGAATGTTTGAGACAAATCCCACTTGTGCCTCTTTCATAGATGTTGTTAAGGAACAATATTACCATGTGGGAAACTATGATGACCAGTACACTAAATGGACCATTTTGCGTCAAAAGAGGGACCAGACAGTGTCCGAGTACACCAAAAAATTTCATACCTTGCATACAAAGGTGCGTATCAAGTACTCTGAGCAAAACTTGACACTAAAATATCGCAGTGTCCTACATTGGTATACCTGAAATGATATGGAATTCCTTGACATCTCTTCACTTGGATCTTCCTATCGGTATGGTGTCGAAATCGAGGAGAAATTTTGGCAAAATAAAAAGCGAGACTTTGGACCTGCGAACCCACAATGGAAGCAAGGAAAGGGAAACAATGGAATGTAGAATGAAGGACAATGAAATGAAAACCAATCCCTACCACCATAAAAGAAGGGTAATAGAAAGACAAAGAAGGACTTCTGGAAGCGATGCGAGTTCCACAAAAGCACCTGACACAACATTGATGAATCCCGCTCAAAGAAATCATTGGTGGTTAAGATCAAATCTTCAGAATCAGATCCCTATCCCTATTTAGAACCCAATGTCACAGTCATGGACCAGGGGAAGAAAATCATTGATGCAGAACCCACTATCATTGTTTCTACCACAAAGATTCAACCAGAGGAGCCTAAAGAGTTAGAGGTAGAGGAGCACCTCTTTCACTCATAAATGTCGGTAAAGGGAATCCAACTACATTTTTTTGTTGATAACATCAACCAAAAGAACCTGATCTCAACAGAAGTCATCAAGAGATTGGATCTTCCAACAACACCACACCCGCAACCCTACAACATCGGTTGGCTAAGCCAAGGACAAGATATCTACATTACTCAACAATGCCTCCTACCATATGGCATTAAGCCTTTCAAATATGAGGTACCATGTGACGTGGCCCCACTTGAATTCTATGATGTTCTTTTAGGAAATCCATAAACATGGAAGCGTCATGTCATATATGAGTCACGACCTCATAGTGTCATCATCACATTGAGAGAAAAACTCTATACGATACTAGAGACAGTTGCACCTTCCACTGTCTCACAGGGTTGGAAGATAATATCCCACACCAAGAAATTATCCCTCTTCACAATTGCCTTCAAAGGAGTATATTATATCATAGAGACCTACACACCCTTTGCACACGGTCCCTTTTCTCAACAAAAACTGGAAGAAAAAAAAGTCAGTGTTCCCTCACCCATTCAAGTACCTCTATAGTGCAAGGCCACACATTTAAGGTTCTATTCCAAAAAAAAATCATCCATACCAATTCATACAAAGGATAACACAAAAACCAGAATTGTTGAACACCTCCAGTGCATCAATCAACAATAATTACAACCCTCTCGATATGTCAAATAAGACAACCTCTTCACTTCAAAAATGTCACACCAGGAGATCATCTCAACACACAGTTTGATATATCATATGGGTTTGGCACAATGGATACCATTTATTCCCGAGGGGGGAGGATTGATCCAGATGGATATCGTGTACACCCAACTATTCCACTGGCTCAAAACAATTGTCCATTGTGGCAGTTTCCTAGTTATTTTTCTATGGTTTTCGGGACCCAAACTTTTGGGGTCGATTTTAGGACCTACACGATAGGTTTTGGCAATTTTGGGGTCCAAATAGTTATTAATAATATGCATTTATCCCCATTCAAAATATTTAAATCTCGGATAGACCTTTCCATCGGGATATCGAGTGCCCAAATCAGAGATCATATGTAAAAGTTACGACCCCGAGAAGTTGACTGTTCAACTAACCGCCTTGGGGCCACAAAATTTATGATAGTTCATCTTCTAGAGTTACGTTTTGGAATTTTTGGGTTCTCTCCCTCGTGCTTATTATAAATAGGCCCTTTTGGACTCATTTTGTATTTATCTTGGCACATATGAGCGTAGAAGCCACATCTCTTCTCAGAGATAGATACCACCATTCTAGCTTTTGTATTTACAGTATGTTCTATTTTCGCTATTTAATAGAATATGTGTTTAATATATCTATGTTTTCATTGCAAAATTTCTATGTTTATGTTTCTATATCTATTCTTTCATTTCGTTCTCACATAAATCTGGATCACAGATCCAGTACAGTCTCAGTTGTTATTTAAAAGGGAAGATAAAACCATTTTACATAAACCTTTTGCATATGATAATGTTTCTATTGGTGTTTCATATTCAAAATCCGAATCAAAGGACCCAATTGAATCAATTTATGAAATTGAAAATGAAGTTCACAATGATCCAGATCCAAATCCAGTCCCTACTCCCAATCCTAGGCCTAAATGGGCACAAAAGGTTATTGAGGCAACAGGGAACATGACTGGAAATCCATCTGACATAACAATAATAAGATACCAATTTCAAAAAGAGTTCCTTGTACTATGTCAAGAAAATTCACTTCCTTCATAGAGGTGCAACAAGCTCCCATAGAGATACTACATGATGATAAGGTTTGATCAACAATTCTGCTATCTGAAGAACAAATTGGATCATGTCACTCTTCCTCCAGAAAGAAGAGACAAAGGAAACATTCCTTCTCCTATCTATCATCAAATTGGAATAATATGGAGTGGTTCACATGCATAGTACCAGGATAATAGTGCACACAAGGACATCCACACTACTTTACTGCTCCACAGAGGTGTAGGTTGCAAAAATATTTTCACAAGTTTTTTATTCAAGAAGAAATTTTTTCCTGATGCGAAGGCTTGATCCTAATTTTATTTCATATTTTTGAGGGGGTGGGGGGGGGGGGGGTTTCCNGGGCCTAGGTTGTCCAATGTCAGGATTAAGGAGGGGTGTTGGGATTATTATTAATCCTTCGTTTGAACAAATAGTATATTTGTCAATTTCCCTAGCCTAGGAGGTATTCATCACTCCACTAGTGCATAGGGGACACACCTAGGGGACATATGCCACTTACTGTACCTGATTGCATGAGCTTAGGTGCCCTAAGGACTAATACCTATAATTTAGGAACCCACTCTGAGTTCCAACAACAATCTCAGACAATTGATTCTAATAGGTATTCAATTAAGTCTAGTTATGTTTTGATTCCCATTAGTTAGATCACTCTCAATCATCCTAGCGTCTGTTTCCATGATTCAGGGGAAGTAGGGCGAATTTATTTACCTACCCTCATCATTTAACTGAGTGTGAACTGTTTTAGTGATCCAGAGTTGCTTTAGTGAGCTCTAATGAAAATTTTCTCACACTGATTTATATCCGGAGTCAGTCCAGGCTGGTATATTCAAATCCTATGTTAGGCATTCTAATTCTCCTATATGTATAATCATTATATTTCATATTAATTATTGATTCATGAATATAATCATATTATTCAAATTTTGTCTCCATGTGTGTGCAATTTTTCCATGATTAATTGATCAGTATATGCAGGCCTTATCTTCTAATTGAATTCATGCAGGCCTGGAGATCCTATGCTTCATTGAAATTTAACAAAATTAAAAAAAATTAAAAAAATGAAAGTTTTAAATGTAATACTTGACAACCCTTTCAATTTTGTCAGATTTTGTGGGATGGAGTCATTGGATTTTGGGCTCACATATAGTAATGCATCCTGAAAAGGTTTTATACCTTTCTACAACACTCATAGAGCAAGTGAGATCTCACCCAAAGTACCTATGGGGACTACAGGAACCATTATTTTGCAACAAGGAAGGGGAACATTGCCATAATACAACAAATATAGCTTTGACCAGTTTAGATATTTGACAAATAAGTCACTTTAACAGATATGATTTCCACCAACTACTATAATACCCCAATTTTTACCCCATGGTATTTGATTGTACATGATGTAAAAATTGTGTTGAGATCATGGCATGGAGATCAAGGTAAAGGACCTTCCATTGATGAATGTTTTGTGGATAGGTGATCAAGGTTGATACCTATAGTGATAGTGTTAAGTCAAGAACAATATATATCTTTTGATATAGGATGTAAATGTACAAATTAATAAAATACCATAACTAGCTATGGAACTGCAACGTGAAAGAGATGGGGGCATGATTCCACAAGGGCATAGGGTGGGGAGTTAGTCAAACTCCTTGAGCCAATAGGGTGTGACTAGATGCCAATGGGAAAAACCACAAATCCTCAGCTACCTTTATGTCCTCTGTACTCAATCATAAATTTCTTCCAAAAGTTGGATGAGGCAGTGAATGCCTTGGGAAGAGAAAGGCATGGTAGTCTGATTATGTGTCTAAGCAAACCTGCAAGTCTACAGTCTGCAGACACCGTATTCTTGCTTCTGTAACAAGTAAAACCACGTGAATCTGTTCCCAGTAAATTATTAGGTTTTACCTATGCATTGTTTTTCATTCTATTATTCATTCACTCATGGATCGTTTGTTTTTCTCTGGAGACGCGCACTGTGGTGGTTCGACTGCCCTGCGTGCGGAAGTATAGCTCTGCAATGTTTTGTCTGAGTGATATTCTGGGAATTCAGTTTAGGAAGAAGGAATTATTTTCATTATCGTTCAGGATCATTATGCATGAGGGACTCAAGAGTCATTCACTCACGATGGCACATTATTCTGCTATCCAGAACTGCGGACAAGTGGTTCTGTAGTGATTCTTTGTGTTACAGAGTGAAGCCTGTATGGTTGCGTTTTCTTTGAGGATTGTTGTGTAGTGCATCTCTGTGTTTTTTGAATGCCTAGGAGTGGAGTATGGCCAGAATTGGCTGATAATCCTAGTAAAAAAGAGGAATCACACAAAAACATCAAACGGGTTGGTAAACCCGACCTGCACACTCACGGGAGCACTAGAGGGAAGGTATGGCCTGAAGGACTATATAAGTGGAGAAATGAATACTTCCTTATGTAGGGTGGGGTGGAGTCATGGATACCAAGCCATATCTAGTGTAGGTATCCTTAGATCTGGGGTTGAGTTCACTAGACCAGCACTTCTACCTATCCATTGCCTTAGTAGCCTGATAAGTCCTACTGTTAGTTGGTTTGATTGTGTTCTAATGTGTGTTTGTTGTGTGTAAACTTGTTGTTCCCTAGTCCCTTGTGGAAATCATGCCCAACTCAGGGGTGGAAGTGTGTTGAGATATTAATGAACACACTGGCCTATGGTTGGGTGGAATGTTGAATTGACACAGCTAGTTATGGAACAACTTAATCATCAAGATAGGTATCTCTGTTACTCTATCTATGCAATGTAGTTGCTTATGAATGACTAAACTGGTTGTGTACAATGCTTATGAATATGATGAATTTCTGTCATGTTGAAAGCTTGTTGATGATCAAGTAGAGGTTTACTTGTGTATGAATGTCCCTGTAATTGCTTGTTTATGCCTTGTATGTTTTATGCATTTTACTTCTGTATATGCCTTGTGTTTTTGGTAATGCAATTTCATAGATTTCATGGAGGATAGAGTCCTGTACAGAGGTCATAATGCATCTGACTTAGTGTTTCCGCCCCTTGGAATCCTCCTGTGAAAGGAGAAAGGAGGAAATCGAAAAAGGGAAAGTTGGACAAGGCAGATTATGGTGTTTCCGCACCCCTGGATCCGTAGTGGAAGGAAGAATGTGGGATACGGGAGAAAGAAGTTTAATTCCAAGCAGATTGTGGGATTTTTGACTTTCAGCATCCACCTCCAGAAGGTGGAAGATGGAAATCAGGAGAAAAGATTAAGCAAAAAGTGAGTTTTTCGACTTCCAAGATCCGTCTGTGGAAGGCGGAAGGCGGAAGGTGGAAATCCAGAAAAAGCTTAAGGAAAATATTTGTTCTTCCGATTATTGAGTTCCGCATTGGAGGGTGGAAAGGCGGAATGCAGAAGGAAGAAACACAGTTATAGGTTCTGTCATTTGATATTTTTTTGACTTCCGAGTTTCGAAGTGTGGAAGGAGGAAGGGTGGAAGGAGGAACGGTGGTTGAAAGACTTTGTCGAGAGTTATGTTTCCGATTTCCTAGTTCCGAAGTGTGGAAGGCGGAAAGAGGAAGCGCAGAAGGTGAAAGCCGGAAAGGATGTTGAATGTTCCATCACACAGTTGAGTTTCCTATTTCTGAGTTCCGAGGTGAGGAAGGTGGAAAGTAGAATGCAAAAGGTAGAAGGGCTGTTGAAGTGTTTTGTTGCACTTGGAATTTCCATTTTTTTTTGTTTCGAAGTGCGGAAGGCAATGAGAGGAAGTGGGGGAGGTAGAAGGAGGAAGATAGATTAAGTAGTTTCCGTCGAACTTTATTTTTCTGATTTCTAATTTCTGAGGTCGGAAGGGAAGAAGTGCAGAAGTGAGGAATGCAGATTGCGGAAAGACAGGTTCAATGCAGAAGAAGTCATTCTGGTCACAGAAGGGACCTATCAAGGGTGGAAGGACTATTACAACAATGTAAAAGGGTTCCTAATCCTAGAAATGAAGGTGGAAGTGTGAGTTAGCGTCCATGCCCAGTGTTTCAAAATAGAACAAGGGTTCTTAAATATTTTTTTTTAAATTTATCTGCATTATGGGTATGGGGACACTACATTATAGTATTAGAGAAAAGGTTGCATCACTAGGGTCTAAATGGGCCAAGTTGACCAATTAAAATGGAAAATAAAACCTAGGTTGTGGTTTAACAGAGTTGCTGGTTGCAACATTGGTATAAATGTGCCAAGGCAATTAGTTGTAGAAAGAAAACTACAATGAGAAAGAGTGATATTTAGCAGAATTGCTAAACTTAGCCAACTTGGCGAAATGCACCTTGACCATATATTTGGATTCTACTACGATCTTGACCATTCATTCTTGCAATAAGTAGTTGGTAAGTAATTTTTTAATTTCTGAGATTGTCTAAGAAATGATGTTGTTAACACATTTTGTAGAGTTATAGTGCAGATTAAAAAGTTGGTATTGGTCCAACCAAGAAGGTAAAAGAAGATCAGCACCAAGAATATTAACAACATGGATGATGCATAGGATCCCTGTGAACACGAGAAAGATGCTATGGGGGAAAATCCAAGAGATCCACAAGAGAACAAAAATCCACTCCAATGCTGGAGATGTGGAGGACCCCATTTTCCAAAGAGTTGTCCACATGGGGAAGGGTATGTAAGGACAAATTACAATATCCAATAAATTGAAACTGAAGCTGATGGGAAGAGGGAACAAGAGTGTTCCCTGGATGTTGCAACTACCATAAGAATCCCGAGGGTAGAGTTGTAGGGTTGCAAAGAAGAAAATAAATGGATAATCAAGTCATTGGTAGAGCAAAACCAGTTGACTACAGTCATGCTACAGAGTTTGGCAGACCAACAAAGGAAAATAAACTATGGGCATCAGTTAATAGAGATAGAATGGAGTAGGAGAAATTCCCACAAGAAGAATGAGAAGATTAACCCAAGGAAGAAAGGTTTCAAACCTTTTCACCTCCTAAAGCAGCAAAGGAAACCATCACAAGCTATGATTGAGCTAGCTAAAGTGATGAGGGAAAATCCAAGGAAACCAATCAAATGTTTGGGATGTGGAGGACCCCATCTGTGTAGGAATTTCCCACTTGAAAATGGGAATGAAGGTCAATTCCACAACACCCAAGAAGCTGAAACTATGGGTCAGGAAGCAGGGACCATTCCTAAAATTTGTGTAGTGTTAGAAGACTGCGAGGCAGGTCATAGCTCAACTATGGTGTAAGTTGAGGGTGAGATTTCTCAACATATTGTTTCTGTTTTGATTTACCCTGGATCCACTCACAACTATATCACCCCTAGACTTGTTTAGATGTGCAATTTGAATAATTCAAAGCACAAAAGATCATGGTTAGTCCAACTAGGCACTAGAACCAAGAAGAAGGTTAGTGAGGTGGTAAGGAAATGTGCATTGGTCATGAATGGGTTAGTCACTTGTGCAGTTATGAATGTGTTGCCACTTGGGTCCTATGATATACTCATTGGAATGGATTGGTTGGAAGCACATAGAGAAAATATTGATTATTCCAATGAGACTGTTGAGTGCTTAGATGAAGAAGGGAAACTAAAGGTGGAGAAAGACATTCCAAAAGTGATATCTGGAAGGTAGTCTTCAACAATGCAGCTGAAGGAGTTCCGTGGGAAAGGTTGTAGAGGGTATGCAACTCATGTTTTGGAGGCATTAAAGAATGATACTCCTAGATTGGAGGGCCTTCATGTGTTGCAGGAATTTAGGAATGTTTTTCTTGATAGAATTCCAGGGATTCCTCCAAAGAGGGTCATTAAGCTTACCCTTGAACTTGTGCCTGGAGCAGCACTAGTGTCCTAGACGTTTTGCAAGATGAACATACCAGAAATTCCAGAGCTAAAGATGCAGCTGTAGGAGTTGTTGAAAACAAGTACATCAAGCCAAGTGTGTCTCCTTGGGAAGCACTCACTATGTTTGTGAAAAAGAAAGATGGTACACTCTGGTTGTGTATTGATCACATACATTTGAGCAAAGTCACTGAGAAAACCAATATCCTTTTCCTAGAATGGATGACATCTTTGATCAAATGAGAGGAGAAAAGGTGTTTTCCAAGATTGACTTAAGGTCTTGTTACCAACAGGTAAGAATCAAGGATGAAGATGTTCATAAGACAACCTTCAGAGAAAGGTATGGATATTTTGAGTTTGTAGTGGTACCATTTGCTTTCACAAATGCACTAGGGAATAAATGCACATCTGTAGTGGTACCATTTTCTTACGTGCCTCGGGAATAAATTTTTCAGCAGGTACTTGGACAAGTGTGTTCTTTTTTTCCTTGATGACACTCTTACTTAATCAGGGGATGAGGAAGAACTTGTTGAATAGTTGAGGCTGATTTTGAAATTGCTCAGGAATCATAAGTTGTATGCAAAGTTGAGTAGACGTGACTTCTATGAAGATAGAATTCATTATTTGGGTCACATTATCTCAGAAAAAGGAATATATGTAGAACTTGAAAAGATTGAGGCCATTATGAGTTGGCCTACTCCAAGAAAGATGACAAATGTAAGATATTTTGTGGAACTTGCAAGGTATTGCAGGAAGTTCATTGAAGAATATTCTGCAGGTAAGGTGGAGCCTATGTATAGGATGAGGAAGCATGCATGTGAACTTGTAGTTCCATGAGGAGATGAACCTCATACATATGTACACTCATATCAGAAATTCCTGAACAATACAAGAAGAATGACCTAAACAGAGAAGTATGGTTGTTCCCAATGAAACCAAGGCAAGAAACTTCCATGTGCTATGAGAAGGATCTAATGACTGAAAACTAACTTCTGAACAAAATAGATTTTAAATTGTGTTGTTGATTGCTAATTGATTGTTTGGATGATCTAAAATGGTGTCAAGATCACATGTTGTATGTGAATGTCTAGGTTTTGGGCGGTATGTGTAACTAGGGGATAAGTGCTCCCACTTGCAAAAGACAAACAATATGAGGATGGCCCCATGGTTGCAAAAATCTGATTTTCTATAGGAAGCAGATATGTGAATATATATTTTGATTTGACTATCAATGTTATTGATCATTTGATATTTGGAGATTATCCATGCATGAAATAGATTTGAAAATCTATGATTGAAATTTTTATGATGACATATCATGTGAGCTTCCTGCTAGTATGTAACGTAGGTGAGATGATGGGAGTACGCCCTTGGAGTAGATAGCTCCTCGAGAGGACGTGTTTGAGAAATATGGCTCCTCTAGAAAGATGCACGAGGGTGCATAACTTCACCCCTTGACCAGATAGGCACTGGTATGCATCCCTGGGGATGCCCAGGGCGTAAGAAATCTGAATAGACTTCTTTCCACACACATTCACACCGTAAGGGGGCTGTCATGAGAGTGGGGGCTCCGTGAAGAGAATAACCCCTAGGTATTATGGTGTCCAAAAAAGAAGCGCCTGAGAATTGGTAAGCACTGGGAGGAGGTGCTGAGCCCTTAAGCAGAGATTCCATTAAGCACCCAGAGAGGTGTTAGCCTCTAGAGCAGGGCTACCAGATCTCGATTGATAGATGCTATACATATAAGTATTTGGTTTACTTAGAAAATTTTGTTGTTGTTGAATTTCTGTAAATACACATGAACATATGATGCAGCCATGGTTTTGAAAATCTTGTTATAGATTGCATCCTAAAGGAATGAATCTGACATGTGAATTAATTCATTGTGGTGTCCAGAAAGGATGCACCTGAGCTTGGTGAGCACCTAGAGGAAGTGTTAGGCTCTGAAGCAAAGTTGTCAGACCTCGGTTGAGAGACATTTTTAGGTGATCTGAGGCTTGCAAAAACTTGGATACCTTTTAATGCACACCCTTGTGGGGGGTGGGGCAGGTTTTGTGGGTGCCATGGTTGTATAAATCCAAGTCAAATACCTATGGAACCAAAAGAAGATACTTATGCAGATAAGCATTTGAATTACTTGTTGATTTTATGTCAATATACATGTGCATGTGATTTATCCGTGAATTTTGAAAAATCTTGTGAATCTGACATGAGAATTGACTCATTTCTTGGGGCTTGAGCATAGGTATTATTGGATGCCAAAGACATTGGAGATGTTCCAAGTTATGGAGAAGGATTCTCCAAGACTAGAAAGAGACTAGTGGTATTGACTGATGCATGCAATCAAGGACCTGGAAGATTTCCAAATCGTACCATTGGACAGATAAAGGTGTAGAAGGAGCACCATGGTCCTGATAAGGCTACATGGAAGCTGGAGGGTTCCATGCAATTGGCACACCCATTTTTGTTTAAGTGCATGGAGAACTGAGGGTGGTTCTAGTGTAGCATTTTGTTTAAGATGGTAAAGCACTGAGGAGAGTGTTGTTATAAGGGGGAGGGGATTGTAATACCCCAGTTTTGACCCCATAGTATTTAATTGTACATGATGTAAAAATTGTATTGAGACCATGGCATGGAGCTCAAGGACAAGTCCTTTCCATTGGTGAATGTTTTTTGGATAGGCGATCAAGGATGATACCTATGGTGATAGTTCTAAGTCAATCACAATATATATCTTTGATATATCATGTAAATGCCCAAATTAATAAAATACTACAACTAGCTATTGAACTACAACATGAAAGAGATGGGGGAATGATTCCACAAGGGCATAGGGTGGGGAGATAGCCAAAATCCTTGATCCAATAGGGTGTGACTAGATGTCAGTGGGAAAACCCATGAATCCTTAGCTACCTTTTTTTCCTCTATCCTCAATCATCAATTTCTTCCAGAATTTGGATGAGGCAGTTAATGCCTTGGGCAGAGAAACACATGATAGTCTGATTGTGTGCCTGAGAAAACCTGCAAGTCTGCAGTCTGCAGACACCGTATTCTTGCTTCTGGAACAAGTAAACCCATGTGAATGTGTGCCCAGTCCATTATCAGGTTTTTACCTACGAATTGTTGTTCATTCTATTATTCATTCACTCCTAGATCATCTATTTTTCTCTGGAGACGCGTAGTGTGGTGGTTCGACTACCATGCGTGTAGAAGTATAGCTTCGCATGATTTTTCTGAGTGAAATTATGGGAATTTCATTCAGGAAGAAGGAATTATGTTAATTATTGTTTAGGATCATTATGCACAAGGGACACATGAGTCGTTCACTCATGATGGAGCATTGTTCTGCTAGCGAGAATCACAGACAAGTGGTTTCGCAATGATTCTCTGTGTTACAGAGTGAAGCCTGTATGGCTGTGTTTTCATTGAGGATTGTTGTGTAGTGCATACCTATTTGGTTTGAATTCCTAGGAGTGGAGTAGGGCCAGCATTGGCTGATAAGCCTAGTAAAAAAGAGGAACCACACAAAAAGATCAAAGGGCCTGGTAAATCCGGCCTTTCCACCCACGTGAGCACTAGAGGAAAGGTATGGCCTGAATGAATGTATAAGAAGAGAAAGGAATAATTCCTTGTGTAGGGTGGGGTGGAGTCATAGAGACCAATATAGATCTAGTGTAGAACCTAGGTATCCTTAGCTCTAGGGTTGAACTCACTATCCCAACACTTCTACCTATCCATTGCCTTAGTAGCCTGATAAGCCCAACTGTTAGTTGGTTTCTGATGTGTGTTGGATGTGTGTAATCATGTTGTTCCTTAGTCCCTTATGGAAATCATGCCCATATCAGGGGTGTCAGTGTGTTGAGATATTAATGAACACACTAGACTATGGTTGGGTGGAACGTTGCAGTGACATGGCTAGTTGCGGAACAACTTAATCATCAAGATAAGTATCTCCGTTACTCTGTTTATGCAATGTAGTTTCTTATAAATGACTATACTAGTTGTGTAGAATTCTTATGAATATGATGAATTGCTATGTCATGTTGAATGCTTGTTGATGATCAAGTAGAGGTTTACTTGTGTATGAATGTCCCTGTAATTGCCTATTTATGCCTTGTATGTTTTCTACCTTTTACTTTTGTATATTCCTTGTGTTTTTGGTAATGCAATTGCCTAAAGTTCATGGAGGATAGAATCATGTACAAAGGTCAAAATGCATCTAAATTAGTGTTTCCGCCCCTTGGAATCCCCCTACAGAAGGTAGAAAACAGAAAAGGGAAAGTTGGAAAGGGCAGATTATGGTGTTTTTGCACCTTGGGATCTGTAGCGGAAGGAGAAGTGTGGGAGACGGGAGAAAGAAGTTTAATTCCAAGAATATTGTGGGATTTTTGACTTCCAGGATCCGCTAGTGAAATGCGGAAGGAGGAATATGGAAATCAGGAGAAAATATTAATTAGAAAGTGAGTTTTTTGACTTTCGGGATATGCTTGTGGAAGGTGGAAGGAAGAAATCCGGAAAAAGGTTAAGGCAAAGATTTGGTCTTCCGATTCCTGAGTTCTGCAATGGAGGGAAGAAAGGTGAAATGAAGAAGGCATAAATGAGGTTAGAGGTTCTGTCATTTGATAGTTTTCTGACTTCCTATGTGTAGAAGGTGGAAGAGCAAAAGGAAGAACGTTGGTTGAAAGACTCCATCGAGAGTTATATTTCTGATTTCTGAGTTCTGAAGTGCGGAAGGTGGAAAATCCATTGAATGTTACGTAGCACACTTGAGTTTCCAATTTCCAAGTTCCGAGGTGTGGAAGGTGAAAAGAAAAAGTGTGAAAGGCAGAAGGGCCATTGAAGTGCTCTGTTGCACTTGGAATTTCTGATTTTCGAGTTTGGAATTGCGGAAGGAGCAGAGTGGAAGTGCGGGTGGAAGAAGGAGGAAGAGAGATTGAGTATTTTCAACTGAAATTTATATTTCCTATTTTCAATTTTCGAGGTCGAAAGGGCAGAAGTGTGGAATGCAGACCGCGGAAAGACAGGTTCAGTGTAGAAGAAGTCATTTCGGTCACATAAGGGATTTGTCAAGGGAAAAAAAACTGTTACAATGATGTACATGGGTTCCTAAGCCTGTTAATGAAGGTGGAAATGTGAGTTAGCATCCATGATCGGTGTTTGAAAAGAGAACAAGGGTTCTTGAGGCAAGTTTTTTTAATTTATCCGCATTATGGGTATGTGGACGTTACAACTACGGAAACTAACCAACATAAATTTAATTCATTCATTACATGTATGTATCATTCGATGCATTAGTAAACAAAGAGCATATTAAACACACACATCATACACATTTTAAACCATAGATTTTAATGTGGAAAACCAAGGAGATAAAAAAAACACAAATGCATTCATTATTATTAAGTGTCACAACAAGAATGCTTATGTATGTGGACACATCCTACAAACCTCTCTCTGAAAACCCATTAAAATATATCTGCACACACATCTTGTGGATCGTATCTCATCCTTACGACTCTCTTTAGGAACTACACTTTGATAGATACAAAAAAATACATCATAATCTTTGATACATAATACAAAAGCAAAGAAATTTTCCCAAAAGCTGTATAACCCCCAAAATCCCATCCATTTACATATTTAATGTCCACTAACCAATCCCATTAATGTAGGTGAACAAAAATTCTTAACCTCCTAACCAACCTTTCAGTCGAACTTCATCAAAACAATTCATCTTCCTAAATTATTGACCATTTCTTCAAAGTTGTTCAATTCGATGAACCACTTCACTATAGCCCTGTTCACACCAAAACTGTTTGTCAAAAATTGGTACCCAAAATTTCCTAGGGCCACAGTTACTCGTAGTTTATGTGACCGAATCACTCATGCCACAACTTTCTTATTTCATCACAATGTGTTAGAAGCATAGTAAAATGAGACTTTTGGGAATAAAGTTAAAAAATAAATACAACCGAGATTGGTGAACTTATTTTCCAACCACAACCTTTGATCCATTAATCGATTTTGTAATGAAAAATGAAATAGGTGTGAACTTCACTAGTTTGTTTGAGCCTAAATTGGTGATTTGGTTAATGCAAAACAAAATGATGGACAAGGAAGGTACTCATAATATATTAGGAAATTTCCCATGCTATAAATGAATAAATTATTTTACACATACTTGAATTAGTTTATCATCTCTCATTAAGATGGGATGAATGGTGCATGGCTTTAAGGAAGAAACAATGTCCTCTGATGAGGCCATATGATTTGAAGCTCTTGAATCATTGCCTAGCATGTTTCATTGTCTCTCCCTTTGTCACCTTGTGGTATTTCAAATGATTTGTTCCTATTGATATTGTCATGTATCTATTTCTTTGTGTTGGGACAAGAAAGGACACAAGGAAGAAGCAGAAGCAGAAGCACAAGGCAGGCAAAACAAGCGCGCGAGAAGAAGGAAGAGGTAAAGGAAGGAAAGGAAGCTAAGAGGAAAGAAAGCTGCGACGAGGATCAATGCGAAGAAGGAAAAGGGAATCTATGGGAAGGTAGAAGAGTAAAGGTTGGGAAGTGATAGGTTAGGAAGACCGTAGGTGCTCTAGTCAGCGGAAGACTGAAAGATAAATTTTGCAGGTAGTTATGACCTGTACAAATGGACTAAAAGACATTTCTGTTGTTTTTTATGACCTTTACAAACAGATTGAAAGACGTTTATGCGGCTAGTTATGTCCTGTGATAAATGTAATGAAAGGAGTTTTGTGGCTACTTATAAATGTAATAAATAAGTTGTACCTAGTCGACCTTGCGCGTTCTTGTAGAATATATAAATAGAAGGAACTTGTTTTGTATAAGGGTTCGCTTCATTTAGTTGCTGAAGATAGGAAATAATTGAAGAAGCCTGATAGTAGAGTTATAGTAGGATGTTTAGTTGTAGATATGCAACTATGTGCACATATCGTTTTGTAAGAGTCAGTATGCAGATGAGTGCATAGATAGTAGAGTAGAAGGTCCGATCCAAACTATGTGCGGATCAGTAGAAGAGTAGAGTAGAAGAAGAGCAAATAAAACCAGAGAGCATGAGAGAAAGAAAGAGTATGAGCTAAAAATACATATATCTAAATCGTCTGTAGTCATGTCGCAGACTGCAAGGTGTCATATATTTCTCATGCCAGATGAAGAGCACCTTGGTGGTTTTTCCCGGTTGGGTTTCCACGTTGCATCTTGTGTCGAATGAATGTGCTTGTTGAATGGTTGTGATTAGTTATTGGCTATGTTGCATTATTTATACTTATTGGGTAAATGAATGTTGCAATATTGATAAAATCAGTTGAATGAATGAATGACTAAATCATTGTCGAAGCATTGTATACTATTTCATGTTCATTTACTGTTAAGTTGTAATACAGTTGTGCCACTGTATTTTAATGTTAAGGAAGCATCCCCGTCACACAGTTGCACCAATTGTTAAGTTGTTAAGGGAAAGCATGTGTCACACTATTGTGTCGTTGTCGAGTTAGTAAAAAGACTCCAACCTTCCGACTTTGTCCATCTCCTTGGTTGCGCGCTAGGGGACTGTAATCCCTCGCCAAATGTAGAAACATGGTTCTAGTAGTTACACATTAAGATATCTCAGGTGAGACTGCGCCTACCTCACATGTGTTAATGACTAATATTTCTCTGTCGAGCTGATTTCTTTGGGTGTTTTGTTGGTCTTGTGGGTTTGGTGAAACTGGGTCGCGAGTGGGGAAAAGTTATCCAACAAATGGTACTATTGCCAGGACCCTTAATAATTTGATTTGAGGGAGATGTTATGGAATCCGACGAAGAAGGAAATTGAGGATTGGATGGATTCTAAGACATTAGCATTTGTGCAAGAAGAGAGTGCAAGATCACAGTTGGGCACAAAAAACTGGTTGGACCGATATCTGTACACAGATATTCACAAAATATTCTTTGCAGAGTTTCTTATTGTGCTGTGTGAGTGGTTTTCAATATTGACGACTTGACAGACAAACTTTCAGATAAGGGAGGCACTCAATTGGAGTGCTCAGTTAATTGTGGATTGCTCGATTGATCTGCAAGTTAACCAGTGTAAGTAAACCCATCTCTAGCACTGTTAATTTTTTTTTCGGTAGTGGTTTGCAAGGGTATATTACTGAGTTTGCAGTTGAGATGATAACCTCATATAGTGAGGCTGAAAGAAATTTTTAACAAGGACCCCAGGGGAGGTACAAATAGAGAAACCAAGGAGGAAACCAATAGATCACAAAGGCTCGCTCAAACACACAGGAGGAGAAACACTCAACTCATTGAATTAATGAAATAAAGGTTACATATATAGAAAAGAGATAACCTAATCTAGATCCAATAAATCTAGATCGGATCCACCAGCATAGGAGTTGTTTGAACAAGAACCCTAGATATAGAAAACATACAAATATTTCTGCATTATATCTAATAGCCTCCCTTAATGTAGAAATGGATTATTGAAAACACATAATTTCTTCCTACGATCCTCAAAATGGATCCTTCCAACAGGATTAGTAAACACATCAGCAACATTTTCACTTGTGTTACAATAGATGAGTTCAATTTCTTGATACTCAATCTTTTCTCTAACAAAATGATGATGCAGCTCAATATGTTTAGATTTGACATGATAGCTTGGATTGTGTGCCAGCTTAATTGAGCTTTTATTGTCACATTGGATTCTGGTAGCATGTTTTTGTTGTGTTCCAACATCTTCAAGAATGCACCTCAACCAAATGGCTTCACAAGTAGCGCTGGTTAACGCTTTGTATTCAAATTCTGTGTATGACAAATAAACAATTGGTTGCTTCTTATTGCTCCATGATATGACTCCCAAACCAATATTAAATGCATATCCAGAAGTGGATTTTCTGTCATCAGGATTTCCTGCCCAGTCAGAGTCAGAGTAACCTTCCAACTGAACATTAGATACATTAGTATATAAAAGACCATAATCAACAGTTCCTTTTAAATATCTTAGGACCTGCTTAGCAACTTTCCAATGTGTTTCACATGGCTTAGCCAAGAACTGACTAAGGATGCTAATAGAATATGGTAGGTCTGGCCTTGTAGTAGTGAGGTAGTTCAGACTACCCACTAGTTGACGATACAAAGTACCATCAGCTTGTTTAGATCCATCATTGTTGTATAATTTTACATTTTGATCCAAAGGAGTGGATACAGATTTGCATTCACTCATTTTAAACCTGTCAAGTATTTCCCTTGCATATTTGCTTTGAGTGATGAATGTTTTACTATATTCTCTCCAAAAAGAAATTCCTAAACAATAATGTAAGTAACCTAGGTCTTTCATTTCAAATTTGTGTGACAAATTACTTTTAATATCTGCAACTAATTAATATGCTCCACCTGTAATGATAAGATCATCCACATATAGGGATATCAAGCAAACATTTCCCTATTTGTCTGGTTTAATATATAAGCTTGAATCATTTTTACTTTTGAGAAATCCTTGTTGTTTGAAGAAGGTGTCAATCTTGATGTACCATGATCTAGGAGTCTATTTCAGTCCATAGATAGCTTTCTTTAACCTGCACACAAGATGCTCCCGTCCTTTTTGAACAAAAACTTCAGGCTGCACTAAGTATACTTCCTCTTTTAAATCACCATTTAGAAAAGCATATTTGACATCTGACTGGTGTATTCTCCAGTTATGTTTAGTAGCTAGTGCAACTAACAATCTGATAGTGTTTAACTTAGCTACTGGTGCATATGTCTCTTCAAAGTCGATTCCCTCTTGTTGAGAATAACCTTTTGCAACTAATATTGCCTTGAATAGGTCAATACTACCATCTACTTTAAGTTTAGATTTGAATATCCATTTTGATCCTATGTGTACTTTATCTTTGGGTAATTCTACTAAATCCCAAGTTTTGTTTCTCATAATAGAATTATATTCTTCATTCATTGTAGTTACTCATTCTTCCTTATCTTTGGCTTGTTCATAATTTAATGGCTCTATGACATTCATTATACTAGTTGTCAAGGCATAATCTCTAAAATTTACTAGAGGATGAGTTTGATGAGATGACCTTCTAGGTACTATAGTACCTGTTGGAGTTCCATCCATAATTCTTCTGTCTTCTGTTGTTTCACCATTTGAGGCAATATCACTCATGCTTGATTCCTATTCCTGAACTTGATGTTGTTCTTGCACCTGCTGCTAATCCTGCACTAGGATGAAACATTTGTATGCTTTCTGATCATCACAGTAGCCAACAAATATACATTCTATCGATTTTGCATCCAATTTCCTTCTGTCATCTTTAGGTATGTGTGCAAAATCCCTAGAACCAAATATTCTTAAATGACTAATTTCAGGTTTATAGCCATAAAAGACTTCAAATGGGGTTTGAATTTCTAGTTTCTTTGTTGGACTACTATTCTTTAGGTACACAACAGTGTTAATTGCTTCAGCCAAAAATCCATTAGAAATGTTCTTACCTTGGAGCATGATGTGTACACATTCCACCAATGTTTTGTTTTTCCTTTCAGTAATGCAATTTTGCTGAGGTGTATCAGTGACTGTGAATTGCTGTTGAATTCCATTTTCTGTACAGTATCTTCTGAAATATTCAGAAGTGTACTCACCACTCTTCATCCTTTCTTCTTCTTGTATCAAGATTCCACCGAGCTCTACAAATGTAGGAGGGGTCTGTCTTACTACAAGTGCTGAGATGAATATTTTATAATTTGGCAACAAACCTTTAATGTAATAGATACCAGATTAGTACTAGATACTTCTTCACCTATGTCACCTAGATTATCTCTAAAGTCTTTGATGCAAGAGAGATATTTGTTCATAGTTTCATTCACATCCATCTTGATAGACAATAATTTGGTCTTTAAAAGCAAAATTCTATTAGAGTCAGATGTCTCATACAGACCTTTCAGTTTGTCCCATGTGTCTTTGGACGTCTTCGAATTCTTGATGTGAGGTATGATGTTGTCTTTTACAGACATATGAATCAACACCTTTGCTTGATTTTCTCTCGAGTTCCAATCTGAGAGAGCCAATGGATCTGTAGGTTTCTGTTCATCCCCTTTCACAATTGGCCACAAACTAAGAGCTTCAAGCACAATAATCAGCTTGAATTTCCAATTTACATAATTTTCCCCATTTAATTTTGATGCTTTAGTAATGTATAAATCGACCAGGGACATGTTAGCCATTTTTACAATGCTGAAATATATTTTCAATCGGAGAGGGAAAGGAAAAAAAATTTCTAGCTCACCTCTTCAATGAAAAATAAGCAAATAGATCAGCGCTCACTGCCTGGACCAGATCCGGCACCAGCAAAAAATTTGTGAAGAGAGAGCAGTTCGACGCTCTTTATCTCTGACTGATAAGCGCCATCGACGCTCTGATTTTGCTGGTGAAGGTGCTGTCGGCACACTAGTGGCTATGGGAGAAGCACCGACATGAGTATAGGACCTATAATAATAATAGCCTCCAATGAAATAATAGCATCCAATGTAAAAAAAATAATAGCCTCCAACGAAAAGGAAAAAAAATAGCCTCAATATTTTATTTTCACCAGACCGTAAAAGAAAAAAAACAAAATTACAAGGTTGAAGAATACCGAGCACATAATTTTTTTTTCTCACACTTCTCCTCGCTTCAACGATTTATCCTTAATGTTTTCCTTCAACACGCTTAGACAACTATTACATATATTCCCACAATGTTTTCCTTCAGCAGGATCTCATGATCTCCAGGTAGCAATCTCCAGGCATCGATCTCCACTTGAGGGAGGAAAAAAAACTTTAATTATCAGCAGCATGCTATCCTTTCACATTCACGCCTAACACTATTGTAGCCAGCTAGCTCTCAGAATTAAAATTCAACTGTGTTCTCCACCACACAGGCATACTCACAAAAATTTATGGTTTCCTCAAAGTAGCCCCCAACTTGGCTCTGATACCAAAATAGAGAAACCAAGGAGGAAACCAGCAGAGCAGAAAGGTTCACTCAAACACATAGGAGGAGAAACACTCAACTCATTGAATTAATGAAATAAAGGTTACATATATAGAAAATAGATGGCCTAATATAAATCCAATAAATGTGGATCAAATCCACCAACATAGGAGCTGTTTGAACAAGAACCCTAGATATAGAAAACATACAAATATTTCTGCATTATATCTAACAGGTACTTGTTATCTATACTACATGGATAAAAATGCTCGTCTATGAGAAGGAAATTTTGTAGTTGATCAATTGAGTTGCATATGCAAAGGAAGGTATATGTCATAGACAACTTGTAAAGAAAATGGGAAATGGTGACCTAAGATGTTCCTAGGAAGTAGAGAACCTAAACTAGAAGCTAGATTTTTAAGAAGTGGGAGGAGGTTTCGGCCAGGAAAGAGAAGAAAGACATTAGGAGGAATACAAAATCCTATTTTGTTTGAAGAAAGCGAGTATGAAGTTGAGTTGCATCTAGACGAAAGGCCTTGCAACGAAGAGGAAGATTATAGCCCAATTTCTGAGGGAGCAGAAGAATCTGAAGAATTTGCGGAGACACCAAAATTAGAATATCACTACACCACACTAGGAGCATTGTCGGAGGTAAGGTCTAGAACCTCATCTCCTGAGAGAGCTTTCAATACTAGTAGTACTAGTGCTGCGACAAGTGCACATGGAATTCTTCCTTCATTAAATTGTTCATTAAACATCCCCGATGCCAACTCAATGGATGGGGAAGATATTAGATTACCTACATTCAATGGGAATGTAGCAGAGGATCCAGAGCAACATTGGTTCCTATATGAAGCTGTTTGGATGGTTGACCAAGTTCACAATGTAGACATAAGGAAAGAGCAGATGATTAGGACTCTATAGGGTCGTGTGCTGGACTGGTTTATGAATTTTTCCATAGTACCAGCATGAAACCCACAAAATAACCTTGATGAGATCTGAATCACGATGATTTCTGAGTTTATAAAACCTAAATCTGAGTTGCAGTGTATCGCCGAGACCAAGGAGATAAATCAGTTACCGAAAAAATCTGTATGGGATTTCGATCAGTGGTTTAAAACTCTGATGGCCAAAGTTATTTTCCAAATGTCAGATGTACAACATAAAGAGTGGTTTATTGTTGCACTATTACCACACATTCTAGGGCCATTGATGCAACAATATATTGTGTCGTAGACGAAAGCGCTAGAAATATCGATGAAGATGGAATATTCACCGATCAAATATGGTGGCGTAGGGATGATGCAGATTTAGTCGTAGTTGGATAATCTGATAGTACAACTTTAGGACATCAAGAAGGGAAAATAATCCCAAGAGGACTTGTGGTGCACAAGATGTAGAACTACTGGACACACCAAGGATAATTGTACGTCATACATGAACTATATCTCGTAGGGTGCACCTAATCCATTGAGTACTCAAGGAATACCCTGGTGCTGAATATGCTAGACTAGGGGGCATTGCGATGAGGAATGTCTATACTTGTAGAAGATTCTAAGTACCCCAACTAGCCTTTTCTGTAAATTCTATAAGTCAGTAGGACACGATGAGAAGGATTGCAGAGCATACTAGCTCTTGAAGGAGAATATAGTCAACACCTACTTAATGAAGAATGATGGGAAGATTTAGGATGAATAAGAGTAAGTAAACTACCAGGATATGCATTTACCACAAAATCAGTACTAGAATCAGTATTAGCCTCAATACCCACCTAATCAGTATCCACCACATCAACCACACCCTCAGGAAAGGGGGGGTGGAAATTTCATACTTAGAGGAGGAGGATTTGGAAGAGGAAGAGGTCAAGTGGTATGCCATAATTGTGGGTAGCCAAAACATTATGCTAGATATTTCCAAGAGCCTACAAAGACATTTTCATATTGCAAAGCGTAGGACCATAATATGGAAAAATGTCCCTAGTTGATTGCAAAGTGGCAAGCTCAAGCCGCTGGAGTTCCCAACCTCACGTTGAATCCAAATCCAAATCCTAACCTAAATGTGCAAATGAATGTTGTTGAGCTGAGAGAACCAAGTGTTTTTGTCATAACACAAGGAGGTTCTACGAGTGGAGTTGATCAGAGTATATTGCAGGAATTGCCGCAGGTGTGATCCGTGGTGCAGAAGAAAGTACCATTCGACATTAAAAAATAGAAGCAAGTTTTTTTGGACGTGCACCCAGATTTTGTAGATCCCGAACAACCATCGACCTCCACTAAAGTCAAGAAGATGCCTGAACGTTTCGAACAGATATTCTGGAAGCAGGCTACAAACAAGGTTAGTAAGCTCAAGTCATTTCTATCAAGATGCTTAGCACTGATCCATGATAAAGATGTTGTCGCAGAACTACAAGCGCTTATCAAAGAAACCCCGTTGCAACCCGAAAAAAGAGTTAACCATGCTAAAAATAAATTCAAAACTAGGTGCGAGTTGAGAATGAATGCGCATATAGCAGACTACGACATGGATTACATTATCCTATATCCAGGGTCAAACGTCAATATTTTGATGTGACAAACTTGGGAGAGCATGGGAAAGTTGTGCTTGGACTGGTTCCCTATCCAGTTGATGCTTGCAAATCAGGTAAAGGTCCTACCAATTGGAAGGTTGAGTCAATTTCCTTTTGACATTGAGGAATTGCATACATTTTCAGACTTTGAATTTATCAACATTGTCGATGAAATGAACCCATATCCCACGCTTCTATGGATAGATTGGGGAATAGAAAATCAAATGATCATAAATTTTAAGAAAATAATCCTATCATTATAGGATGACGCGATGATGGTAGTGTTGCCCATTGATCCACTGGAGGGACAAAACTATGTCGAACCAGTCTACAGTGAAGGAAAAGGTGATTATCTAGACCATATCTATAATGCCAGTGCCTTAAAAGATTATTTCATCAATCCTACAACAGATGGGGACTTGAATTGGAGGAGTACTAGCTCATGCACATCATATTTAGGAGAAGCATTGGAGAATTGGAAAACAAACTGCATGAGGTCTCTATGAGGAGATGTGCCGGGATTACCAGGTCTGTGCAATGAGTGGAGAATCAGGCGAGGGAGTTACTCACATATGAGGGTTTACCTAACATTTCCACCTTTCTAAGTGAGTTTGAAGGACTGGTAACATAACCACAATTCTTGTCCGCATTAGACTATGTGCTGAAGGCTACACCCGATAGATGGTGGGGTACACATAAGCGGTCCATATCAGAATGGCCACAATGAAAAATATTGCTAGAAGTTAGACCCGACAAAGAATTCACAACTGTGATTCAAAAGTACACAGGGATGTCGAACCCTATTGAACATCTCAATCAGTGTCGCGCGACATTTGCAGAATACCCGCGATAGGAATGGGTCCATCACTTCATACACACATTGGAAACAACACCCAGGAAATGGTATACATCCATGGAGTTGTGACAAGGAACTCAATATTGGGATGAGGTGGTTAAAAAATTTGTGCACACCTTTGAATTTAATGATGAGCAGCTGACAGTTGATGTTGCGCTTCATACAATCAAGGGGAAGATATTAGTTGAAATCCCTGTTGAAGTGGTGAATTCCCACCAGTGCAGCGCAACCATCCAACAATGGATGGCTTGTTACAATCTGGATGGAGACCCAGATGATGATCCTACCAACATTAACATACCAAAATTAAAGGGTACACACGAGTTGGAATGAAGTGGTATTTCAAGTGAATAGTTCCTCAAACCGCTATGCTAAAAATCAAGAAAGTTAACATTGGTTCGCTGGAAAACTTGAAGTTCACCAATATAGGAGATTATTGGGATGATGAGACAATAAAAAATATCACAAACTTGCTGCATTAATTCTAGGATCTGTTCCCTACCAACTTCTCAGAGATGAAGGGAATAGTAGGAGATATGGGGGAGATGAAAATAGCCCTGAAACCATACGCAAAACCAGTTAAGAAACGACCTTATAGGTTGAATCCAAGGTATAAAGAGAAGGTGAAAGATGATTTGGATCGAATGCTCGATGCAGGAATCATTGAACCTATTGAAGAATCAGAATGGATTAGTCCTATATTGATTTGAGGTAAGAAGACAACATGTGAAGTCCAAATCTGCTTCGACCTAAGGAATCTGAATGATGCATGCCTACACGATCCATTCCCAATGCCATTTATAGATGACGTACTTGAAAGTGTCGGAGGAAAGGATATGTATTCATTCACAAATGGATTTTCTAGCTATCATCAGATCATAATAGCGAAGGGGGATCGACACAAAATGACCTTTGTCACAAAATGAGGATGCTATCAGTATACAGTAATGCCCTTCGGACTCAAGAATGCTCCTGCTATTTTTTCTAGAATAGTAGTCTCTGCTTTCAAATATTTTATACATAAATTTATTGAAGTCTACTTTGAGAGTCTACACATGGTGTTGGAAAGCTGTCGCCAGTATCATATCGCGTTAAATTCAAAGAAATGTATTTTTTGCACACCATTTGGTGTATTTTTAGGACATGTCGTGTGTCACGAAAGAATTTTGGTTGACCCAATGAAAGTTGTGATTATCCTTGACTTGCCACCATGTACATTAGTCACACAACTTATATCAGTACTAGGTCACACAGGCTATTATAGAAAATTCATCAGAGGATATGCAGAGATAGCTGCACCCATGGAGAAATTTTCAAAAAAAGATGCAAAGTTCCAGTGGACAGAAGCTTGTCAAGAAAGTTTAGACAAGTTAAAGGGAAAGATGGCCACTGCACCAATACTGGTATTTCTTGACTGGAAGAAGTAGTTCCATTTTCATGTCGACGCATTGTTTTCCGTGCTCGGCATAGTCCTTACGCAACCAGGTGAGGGTGCGCTTGACCACCCTATTCCTTTTTCCAGCAAAAAACTATCGACGACAAAGAAAAACTACACAACGACAGAGAGAGAGGGACTTGCCATGGTATATGCACTGCAGAAGTTCTGACACTATTTGTTGGGTCGACATTTTAAAATGTACACTGATCTTTTGGAATTAAAATACTTGGTCAACAAGCCAGTGTTGGGGGGAAATATCTTTCGATGGCTCCTCCTGTTTCAATAATTTGACTTTGAAGTCATTGTTAAACCCGGTCGACTGAATGTGGGGCCTAATCACTTGTTGAGGATAGAAAGTGGTGAAGAACCGACTAGCCTAGAGGATAAATTTCTCGATGCGTAATTATTTGCGGTCACCTCGGTTGATAAAAAGTTTGAGGCTATCATTCACCTTTTGAGTATAGGTTATGCAGATGAAGGGTTCACCACTGTGCAGAAGAAATAATTAGTTGTCAAATCTACTAATTATATGTTGATCGCAGGGAAGCTATACAAGATGGGCCCTAATGAAATATTGCATCGGTGTGTTTTTTACCAGAAGCGACATTTGATAATGAGTGAAGCACATGCCAATGTCGTAGGAGGACACTACGCTGGAAAGGAAACAGTGTGCAAGATATTGCAAGCTAGTTTATGGTGGTCGACCATACATATGGACACCAAGATATTTGTTCGACGCTGCAATGTTTTCCAGAAAACAGGAAAACCATCGTGACATGATGAGATGCTACTAGCGCCGCAGACAACCCTTCAATAATTTGATAAATGGGCCTTTGATTTTGTTGGTCCTATTAGTCTGCCATGAACATGGACTGGTGCATGTTATATTACCACAATGACAAATTACTTAACTAGATGGGTTGAAGCCGCTCCTGTTAAAGATTGTATTGCTACGATCGTAGCGAAGTTTTTATTTGAAAATGTGTTGACCAGATTCAGCTGCCCAGAAATACTTCTAAGTGATAAAGGAATGCATATTTTTAACAAAATGATTGATGATCTTACTGCAGAATTCCAGATTCAGCATAGGAAAATGACACCCTATCATCCTCAGGAGAATAGAATGGTTGAAGCATTCAACAAGATTCTGGAGAATGCATTAACTAAAGTATGTAATGCATGCAAAGATGATTGGGATAAAAGTGTTTCAGCTGTGCTATGGGCATACCACAAAAATTGCAAGTGATTGACATGACACACTCCATTTAAACTAGTGTATGGACAAGAAGTTGTTGTGCCGATGGAATATATTGTTTCGAGATCAAGGATTGTTGCGCTAACTGAAATGACAGATGTGGATGCTATCGAGCAAAGACTATCACAGCTTGTTCAGATGGAGGAAGAATGCTTCGTCACAGGATTCCATCAAAACATAGAGAAGAAAAGGAAAAAATCATGGCATGATCGCCATATTAGACATAAGAATTTCGAAGTCGGAGGACTTGTTTTGCTGTATGACAACAAATTTTTGAAGCATCCAAGGAAATTGAAGACGCATTGGCTAGGGCCATATGTGGTCGTAGGCCCAGTGAAATTGCACAAACTAGATGGGACATCGATCGCAGGAATTTAAATGGAATCTAATTGAATCCTTACCATGATGGTTGCAACACATAAAAGAGATAGAAAAATAAAATAAAAAAGAATAGGAAAAAAGGAAACTGTTCTATCGCACGTCTGCGACATAAGTATTAAAATCCCACAATAAAGGCATAGTGGATAGCTAGACGCCATTAAAGTGCGGATACCCAAAAATATTTAGGTGGTTATGGCAGCGAATCATCATTAATTCGACAAGTCCTAGGGAAAGTTGTGGCGTGATTTCTGGTCCCATCCGTGGTCCTCGCCATAACTATCCTGATAGGTACAGGTCAGAGCTTAGTGTACGATTTAATTTTCGAATACGTCTAATGGGAAGCCCATGTGATCGACAAGAATTCACCCTTCCATCAAATTATCACATGTAGGACAAGAACATGCCTATAAATATGAGCCTTCATCATCAAGAATCCTTTTACTTGCACATAAATAAAAAGAGCGAACCAGAGTCTGTAATTGTGAGAGATGAAGCTAATGGTCATTTCCATTTCCAACACCAATGAGCAGTCTGACGTTACCTACATCGCCTCACCTTTCCCGATAGTTTAATAGATTACATCGATGAATACACAATAAGTAAAACAAGAACCAGAAATGATGGTGTGACCACCTCCCCAGATAGTTCTTGCTCCTGGTTCGGCCTCTGGTTCAGCCCTAGTTTAGAATCCACCCATTAAAGTACCAGCTGCAGGTTCATGGCCATTTGAGTCGACCATAGACATCACAGGCACATCACCGCCTTGGGTAAGGATTCCAAATGAGAAGCCTAGCCTGAATCCTAAGGCCACCAAAGACACACCATCTCTGCCACCATGAAGAGAATCAGAACCTCCCACTATAGAAGAGAGGAACCTGCTACCACCATATGTTCGACCAAGGAGGCTAGAGTTTCCAGAAGTGAATCTTTCAACGCAAACATGCTCCACTTTGGTTGCACCCCAGATCCCTGTTGGAGTGCCACTGCTAATGAACATTTTGTCGAAGCTGGTGAAACTCAAATTTGAAGAAAATGATACCCATAAGCAGGAGGATATGGAATGAAACAAGTACATGAACACTCTTCTAGCCGTGCCACCTACGCCCCAACTTGTAGTATTGATGGAGTGGGCTCGAGGTGTAGAAAGTGCGGACCTACTTAAACTGCTTCTCATGTCTCATTTTGGTTGAAGTACATAGGTGAGAACATATGTGTGACAACTCCTCGTCTGCTTCCATGGAGGTTATTTAAGGCTCGACACACCATACTCTGTTGATGTTGAGCTCATTTCGTCAATAACAAGCCTTCTACATCAAGGACATGACCCTGTGCCATATCTGCACACGAAAAGGGATGAAACAAATATGAGGGAGAAATATGATCTTGTGTGCACCAATAGAGGATTCTTGATTTCCTCTATCACTGACAACACAGTGCGATTCACCACGAAGATATTATATTTCAAGATGCTGTGTAAGATGCAGCCCACTGAGTGCATCGCCAAGACAGTGGAACTAGTGGAACCGTGTGTAGCAGGAGTGTTATTCAATTGGTCACAATATTTACTAAATGAGTTGCTAGATGATGCAACACAAGCGCAGGAGGAAAGTAAGGCCAAATTCCACTACTCCTGGTTGCTAATTTTGATATCCTTTATAGTTTGGTCAGACTCATGGGACTACCATCTGCTAGATGTCCCAGCGTTCTACCATGGCACCAAATATCTGAACCTGTGGGAGGGAAAGGAAGAAAAGATATGGAAAAAGGACAATAACATTGAGTTCTTTATGCATGCGGAGGCACTGAGAGAAGTAGTGTGACACCAGAATATACTGGAAGCTGCGACAGTCCAAAGGTATGCACCTTTCATAAAATTCCATGTTGGTTTCTATCATATCATCCTGTAGCCATGGAAGGAACCCGAGAAACAATCCCACCCAACCCATTTTATGATTAAGGAGTAGGATGTGGAAGCGGTCATTCGGGGCTGTCCTAAGGAGTGGCGCATTCCCGTCGATGAAGAGATGGACCAAGGAATTACTAAGGAAATGGATAAGGGAATGGACAAGGTAATGGCTAAGATAATGAAGAAGGCAATGATGGGGGCGACGTGGAAGGCAACCAGTCATTGAATTCAAACGACGCCGACAGTGATCAGGGATCTGATCAGGATGATTCTGAAGATATGCCCACTAACGAGGATGTGCAGACTCATAAGAAGGTCCAGGAAGAGGCGCAGGACAAAGAGAAGCCTCAACCGCAACACAAGAAGCGCAAAGCTGATAAAATGACTAATATCGTCAGCTTAGGTGAGCAATACATTATCCTCCTCATAGACGTTGTTGTAGACATAGAAAATACTAGCCTTAAGGGTCTAAGTAAACAACAACTGCATTTTTCCAACAAACTCACCGAACATGTCAATAAGCTGACTGAGGCTATCAATGAAGTAAAGAGAATAGTCGAAGCTGAGACATATGGCATTGATCTTGGTGATACATTAGCCGCACCACTGTTGTTACAGCTACTCAATATAGAATTAAAAGCGCAAGCATTGGAAACAAGGACGCTAGAGTATGATGATGTTATCCAGACAATGGGGACATTGTCGCTATATTTTTCTAAGCTAGCAATGACCAAAGTATATGTTGTTTAGCATGCGGCTGCAACAGATATTAGGATCATAGAAAATGATGTTGCTTATCAGGATAAGAAGGAAACAAGGAAGGTGAAAGAGCGCAAAGTACTTCTTAGGCAGAAGGAGCACGAGATCAAAGCATAAGAACAAGGCAGCCTTACCTTGGAGGAAGCCATATGCTGTGAAGTCGCAGAGTTCCCTATGGAAGAAGAGAAAGAGGAAGAATATGCAACAGCCAAGGTATCACGGCTATCTAGGATTCCGATGGATCCCAGAAAAGAGGTGGAAGAGCTTAAATCACACCTCCTGAGGTGCTCGAAGAGCACAGGAAAACAACATCTGAGGCTGTTGAGAAAATTAAGCAAGGAGAAAAACTATGCAAGGAAGCAATTGACACAATATCTGAGGCGTGGGAATTGCTCCTCAAAGATGAAGTCATGGATAAAATCAAGGAGGATGTAGGACAAGAAGACTTAAAGATAACCGTGGTTAAGGCAGACATGAAGAAGCTGCCGATCAAAGAGAAGATTGCAAAGGTAGCCGAGTTGAAGCAACTGTGGTAGCAAGTCAAAACTCTCCGTGACTAAGAGAAGCAAATAAACAACGAAGTTACGGCACAACAAATAGAGGACAAATGAGTTACAAGGATCCTTTATGTTGTATATAAGAAGCTCCAACTTATAACTCAGTTGCTGGAAGAAGAATCATCGAAACATATCAGTTCTGACCATGTCAAACAATTGGAAAAACAAGCAAAGGAAGCAGGGAAAGAGGTTGCTTGAGTAGAAGGAATTCTGAAAGAATTACGGGACAAGGTTGGTCCCGTGGTGCAGACAACACCATAACCATGAAACAGCTTAAGGGCTCGAGACGAGCCACATGTGAGTGTTGGGGGCTTGTTGGTCCAAAAAAAACACAAGGAATAAGCAGAAGTGCAAGGCAGGAAAAAAAAGCGCGTGATAGGAAGGAAGAGGTAAAGGAAGGAAAGGAAGTGCAGAGGAAAGAAAGTTGCGATGAAGGAAAAGAGAATATGTGGGAAAGTGTAAGAGTAAAGGCTGGGAAGTGATAGTTCAGGAAGACCATAGGTTCTCGAGTTAGTGGAAGACTGAAGGCCGAATTTTGCGGCTAGTTATGACTTGTACAAATGGAATGAAAGATGTTTCTCCGGCTAGTTATGACCTGTACAAATGGACTGAAAGAAATTTTTGCAGCTAGTTATGGCTTGTGAAAAATGTAATGAAAGAATTTTTGTGGCTACTTATGACTGTAATAAATAATTTGTACCCGGTCAACCCTGCGTGGTCTTGTAGAATCTATAAATAGAAGGAAAATGTTTTATATAAGGGTCCGCTTCGTTCAGTTGCTGAAGATAGGAAATATTTGAAGAAGTATGATATTAGAGTTATAGTAGGTTGTTGAATCGCGAATCTGCAGTTGTGTGTGCATACCATTTTGTAAGAGTCATCCTACAGCTGAGTATGCATATAGTAGAGTAGAAGAGCCGATCCAGGATATGTGCAGATCAGTAGAAAAACAACAAATAAAACCAGAGAGCATGAGAGCAAGAAAGAGTCTAAGCTAAAAGGACATATCTCTAAACAGTCTATAGTCAAGTCGCAGACTACAAGGTGCCATATATTTCTCATTCTAGATGAAGAGCACCTTGGTGGTTTTTCCTAGTTGGGTTTCCATGTTACATATTGTGTCGAATGAATGTGCTTGTTGAATGGTTGTCATTAGTTATTGGTTATGTTTCATTATTTATACTTATTGGTTAAATGAATGTCAGAATATTGATAAAAGCGATTGAATGAATGAATGACTAAAGCATTGTCGAAGCATTGTATATTATTTCATGTTCATTTACTGTTAAGCTGTAATAAAGTCACGCCACTGTCTTTTATTGTTAAGGAAGCATCTGCATCACACATTTGCACTAGTTGTTAAGTTGTTAAGGGAAATATTGTGTCACACGTTGGTTGTGTCTCACTGTTGCGTCGTTGTCGAGTTAGTAAAGAGATTCCAACCTTCTGAGTCTATCGAGCTCCTTGGTTGCACGCAAGGGAACTGTAATCCCTTGCTAACTGTGGAAACATGGTTCTGGCAGTTACACATTAATATAACTCGGGTGAGTCTGTGCCTTCATTGTAGGTGTTGCCAACTGAGCTTGCTCTATCGGGCTGATGTCTTTGGGTGTTTTGTTGGTATTGTGGGTTTGTTGAACCTGGGTTATGAGAGTGGGGAAAAGTTAGCCAACACTTTGCACAAGAATATACTTCACGTGATCATTCTCCTTCCTCGCACAATTATGTTTTACAAGATTGGGTTTCTTGGAGTAAGCATATATGATATTATCATTCTTGGTCTTCCAAAATTTGGAGGTCTCTGTATTAGAAGTGCTATTAACACTTAAGTGTTATGCAATAAGAATGAATGTATATAAAAGTATATTTGATAATGAATGAATGCAATCTTCTCATGATGGCTAGGGGTGATTTTAGGGGAGAAATTAGAGGGGTTTCAAATTTTCTTTGGGAGAATTTTCTATATTAAAAACATTTTAGGGTAAATATTAAATAGCCAATTATTTATTTTCAGAAAATATTAAAAAAATAGTTATCCCAACCATATTTGGTTGGAAATTATTGCAAAAACCATTTTCTCCCTTTGAAATTTGCTTTGGATCCATCTTTCTCCTTCGATTTCCACCATGGGTTTTGGATAGAGCTCCTATTCTCCTGTGATTTCCAACATGGGTTTCAGATAGAGGTTATGTTCAACCATGATTTCCAGCATGGGTTTCATATGGAGGTCATGTTCGCCCTTAATTTCAGGCAATGGTCATTTTCGTAGTCCCATTGAACCTCGATTTGGTTTCAGAGCCCCTATTTGTCTTTGAAATAAGGAAATGGCAATTTTTGGACTCTCATTCACCCCTGATTTGGATTCTAAATCTCTCTTTCGTCCTCTATTTGGAATTTTTTGGAGCCCATTCACACCCGATTTTGAGGATTTACCATTTCTAGACTCTAGATCCCCGTTTGGCATGCGATTGATGGGTTTTCTCAATTTATGCACAATTATTTAAGACCAAAGAACATATATGGTTCCCACAACGAATTCAAGAATAATTTGTACCAGATTTATACGCCAACGAAGTTCAAATTGAGTCTTTGTTGCATCTGGATTTTGTGTGCTAGTCTCTATTTCACACAGATCTAAGTCTTTGAGTTACATGTTAGTCTCTCTTCATTCATATTTTTGGTGCTCAATTTGATCGAATTTCACAGTTGAAATTAAATTATTTTGGATTAATGAGCTAGTTTTATTGTTGTTATTAAGTTTATTTCTTGGGCTTTTGTTTTTTTTTTTGCTGTTGGAATTGGCCCTATGCCCTAGGACATAACTCTCCTTCTACTGGTTCTAGTAGGTCATTACCTCTCTATGCTTGACTGTGCTCATTTGTGTCCATTTTGATTCTCTTGGGATATGCCATAACTCCCCTAGTGAGGGGACTCACAAGTGCCTCCACGTTGTGGAAGAGCCAAGTGTACTAATTTAAGTCTAGCTTTGGTTTAGTTCAGTGACCTGTCTCAAAATATGCAGGTACTTGATCACTCGATCGAGTTTCCCTTCATCATCACCCATTCCTATCTCTTGTGTGAGTTATTAATTATTTGATTATTTATAAATATGATGTGTATGGAAATATATTTTATTTGGAAATTCAAATTGAGGATATGGTAGTATTTCTGATATAGCATTGTTGATTCCAAATACTACGGCTATGGATTGTTGAGTTTTCTTTTTTTTAGTGTGTTAATGGTAATTAACTATCATTCTGCAAAATATAAAGTGGCCAAACCTCTCACGTTTTATTCTTGCTTCTTTTTGCTTGTAATAATGAAGAAAAGGAACTTGTTTTTGTAGTCACAGGAAGGTCTCACACCTTATTTTTCGCAAAATATGCAATTTTTATCACATCATATGTCATATGCAAAACAATTATACTCAAGTAGTGTCTCCAAACTGTCTAGTTTAGTGCAATTGGGGTTTGAAGGTTGCGCCGCTATATTTCACAAGACATGCCTTGAGTTAGTTTTATCTATAATTATTTTATTCAAAATCGTAGATTATAAATAATTTTCAATATCCAATTACTAATTAACACCTAAAGACAATATTGATCTTTTGAAAGATGGATACACTTTGTTCGTACAGTAACATCTTCACAGAACTATGATGCCATTTTCTTTGAACAAAGATTTGGTATAACTAGATTCTCCTAATTCAGAGGAGAGGAAGAGAAGGAAGAATCAAAAGAAGAAAAATCATCTAGTTGTAATTGTTGAAGGACCTACGATCTCTAAGGATTTCTCCGTTTCCACTAGTATTAATGCCCACATTCCCCAGTTTGATCATGGATGCCTCAAATAGTTGAAGAAGCTTTTCCTGGACTTGGAAAAGGCACTAACATAACCACCACCACGATCGGATCGATCCCATACCTTAGACATATACCTTGAAGCATTTGTACGTAGCTTGGATTCATCATTGGATCTATGTAGGATGGTCTATTGTAGTTGTACAAGCGGTGCATGAACTTGTTCCAGTGTGAGAATGCAATAGTGTGACCATATGACAAAAAAATATAATACAAATTACAGATAATAGGAGAGGAATATTTTAGAGCATAGAGTGTCTACATAGATGTTTTTTAAGATAGTTCAATGTAAAAATGTAAAAGTTGGGAGCATCCCAACTCCATTATGTTAAACCTGTAATGTTTATTAGATGTTATCGGTGGTAGAAAAATCTAGAAGTGACAATCAATGCAGTAGGTAGTTGGAACAGTCTGGGAAGGTGGAGCAGTAAGCATAGAAAAATATTGATATAGGTTTCTAGAGTGAAACTTTCCTTGTGTAATGATAGCTATAAATGCAAATGAATTTGGCCATCTGAGTAAGGAATTCAAGTTTCTAATTGAAAACAAAAGAGACATAAAATAAATCTAAACAAATATGAACTGCAGAACAGAGAACACTCCGAATTGATTTCATTAAACGACATTATAAAGGAATACAATGATGGTTTTGATATATAAAGACATTCCATTTTACTTGCTTAGTAAATCATATGTCGAGTTTATCCTAGGTAAAAATATCAAATATTTTGATATTTCAAGGCTCCATGGCATTGGTAAGAGAGGCACCATTATAGAAATATTACTAGGCTTTATTCAAACTATGTCTATCCCTCCTAACCCCCAAAATTATCATCACTGGTATCATCCTACACCCACTATGTTTTATAGCTAGGGTTACTATTTCTATTAAGTTGATTTATTGGGTTTTTGGTTTTTTTTCGCTACTGGAATAGGCCCTAGTCCCTAGTCCATAAATATCTTGCTACTGTTTCTAGCAATTCGTGACCTCTCTATGCTCGAGTTTGCTCATTTGTGACCATTTTGATGCTCCTGGGATTGGCCTTAACTCTCCTATTGAGGGGACTGATCACAAGTGATTCCACATTGTGGAAGTGCCAAGTGTACTATTTTAAATCTAGCTTTTCTTTAGTTCAGTGACCTATCTCATGCATGCAAGTATAACAAATTTGATTTTTCTTTATATAAATCCCGAATAGTGAACCTAACCAAAACCTTACCAAATAGATCCTAGAAAACCATAGTAAGGGGTACGGTACGGATTGGAAAATAGTAAGAGGTTTCAAAGGTCATAAAATTACCTTCCACCCTTAGGTGTGTAGGTAAGCGATAAGGCCTAAGATCCATGTGATCATCAAAGTTGGAAAGAATGTGCTGCTTGAATTCATCGAAAAATTGTTTATCTCGCTTTCCCACTTTTCTTTCAGTAATAAGCTCATGATAATCCCATGTCCTCATACTTGGGATCTTGCCTTGGCGGTTTTGGAATTAGGTTATATGGCTATTGACTCAAATCGGTTATATGTTGGGTTATTTTCTTGATAAGAATTTGCAATCTCGTTTAACCTGGATTTCTTAGTTGGAAGAATGATTAGAGTTTGAAGGAGAGATAAGAAACACATTCAAATGTCTGGAGGGTAAATTGGGATGATAAATGATGAAACTTGTTTTTTTGTTTATGTGCAAAGAAAAAATATTGAGCAGATATAAAGGAGTCAATATCAATTCTCAATCACATTCCAATTTCCAAAGAACAAAACAAAAGAGTGAAGCAAGTTTAAGATGCAAAAAAAGGTTAAATCTGAACTGCAAATTTCTATAAGACAATGTTCTTGCATGAAGAGGTTATACATATTACATGATGAATCAGATGAGTTAGATGTTGTGTTATGTTCTTGACAATAATCTGCAATCTTGTTCAACCTGGATTTCTTAGTTGGCACACTGATTATAGTTTGAAGGAGAGAACAAAACAAAAGAGTGAAGCAAGTTTAAGATGCAAAAAATGGTTAAATATGGATTGTAAATTTCTATACAATTAATTTGGAAAACATCATGTAATATGTATATCCTCTTCATGCGAGAATATTGGATTATAGGATGATCCTCAGTAATTAGGAAATAATAATTATATTGAAGGGAGATGACATAATGAGGTTTACGGATATCATAACAGTTTGTTTTCCTCAACTACATTAAGAGGAATACCATAACTATCCCAAAACCTAGGAGTGTCTAAGTGACCCTTGTAGATGGCTTGTCAAGATTATAAATTAAGTTCAAAATTCATTCTTTGTGTGCATATTGACATGAGAGAAGTTCACATATGAATATTTGTCTACATAATTTTTCTTAACGAGCTAGGGTTACTGCTTATTTAGTTGATGTCTTGGGTTTTTTCTACTCTTGGAATAAGGCCTAGACCATAAATATTTCACTGCTAATTCTAGCAAGTTGTGACCTCTCTATGCTTGGATAGGATCATCTATGGCCATTTTTATGCTCCTGGGATAGGCCATAACTCTCATGCTAAGGGGACTCACATGTGCCTCCACGTTGTGGAAGTTCCAAGTGTACTATTTTAAATCTAGCGTTGCTTTAGTTCTGTGACCTGTCTCATGCATGAAAGTATTAACAATTTGATTTTTCTTTATATCAAACCTGAACCTAACCAAAACTCGTTACTTAATGATGGAACGACTCTTCCATTATCCATCGGTATTCCAATACATGATACCATCTAAAATTTTAAGTCCCATATGCACTAACCAGTTCCATGTCACCTTTAGAGTTGGTTTAGTGTCCAAGAAATCACATCACATGGGACATGATCTCTTATTTCCAAGTATCTACATGTTTTCCTTTAATAGGAACCCAACACTAGTTGTCTTGTATTTCTGAGTTTGTTGCTTTGCATAATATCCAAATATTAGAACCTATGCCATTTAGATTGTTTGTTTCAATGATCTCCTTCGAAGGATCTACTTGGACGAGTCATTTTGGGCCTTAAAATCATTCACCTGGATAAAGACCCTTTCTTGGGACAATATCAATATTGTTCCTTTGAAGGCCACTATTAAATTTTAATCTAGGGATATTTACTCATCACAAAGAGGAGGTGGTCATTATTTGCTCCGATCTTGAGCTTTCTCACAATATTTCAATGGAAACAAATCTGTAGGTTTGGGGTTAGATTTTTTGAAAGAGACAAGGGGTGAGTCATGTGTTACAAAGTTAGAGATGAAGCATGCACAATATCATACTATGAGTGAATTTAGTCAAGGAATAAAAAGTATTATTCCTTAGGTAGTTAAAGCATTGGCACTCATCACAAGGTTGAATAATGAAACTCCTTTATCTGTGAGATGCTTCTTTTTTTTCTTGAAAACTCTTGGGTGAAATTCTGGTATACTTATAGCTATTGATTTTTCCACCATTCTTTCTTATGAATAATTGTATAGATCTTATTTTTTATTGTTAGCCAAATATTATGACATTGATCCCTCTTTTGAAGACTTGGATGAATCTTGGTTATCATTGTCATGCGCAAAAAATTTAGATGCCTTCTTGCAACACAATGAGGAATCTTATTTCAATTATTGTTGTCTATGGTGATAACATCATTTGATTTGCATTGTTGAGAAATATATGACAATAGGGATATCTTATCTATCACCAATCCCACTTTCTAGTCCCACCTTTTGGATGGTGTGATGAATCCATCGAAATAGAAACACCCAATCTCTAGGATGACGAAGTAGATCAAGTTTGAATTTTTATTATGAACTTGTCACAACCATAATGGTGAACTCAACTCAAATGACCTCAATAGTGTAAATGGGACATGCCACTATCCAAACTTGCTTATAAAAGGGTCTTTTAAACATGATTTGATTTTGCATTGTTGATAATGTTTGGACAATAGGTAGGTATTCTTCATATCTATCACCAGTCCCACCCAATAGTACCACCTTTCTGGATAATGCAATGATTCTGAAGAAGCAACAACATCCAATCACTAGAATGATGAAGCATATCAAGTTTGACTTTTGATTCTAAACTTGTCACAACCATAATGGGCAATTCAACTAATGTGTCCTTTAAAGTGTAAATAGGACTTGCCCCTATCCATTCTTGCTTGTAAAAAGGCCTTTTAAGGTTGCAGGAAACCACAAGATTGTGAATCTTAGTTGCACACTAAGGAAACAAAGGCATATATTGTGGCTTTTCACTTTTTGTTAAGCAACAAGAACTAGTCATTAGATTGGTACACAACCATTCCTTAATGTTAATTGTTCCTCTAGAATCCCATATGCACTATTTTTAAAATTGTTTTAATCTTTCTCATGTTGTGTTACATGCATATCACTACTTTAATTACAACACAAGCATTTTCATTTACTGTCAGAGTTTTTCAACTTTCTTTAAGTCAGTGGACATGAATAATTTCCACTTTCCATTCTATTAAAAGATGGTGGTGCTTTGGGGTGAAGACACTCTGCTAAAGGGGTTTTAACTTTTAACTTGTAGTGTTGGATGGTTGTAGAGTTACATTCGATGGCTCCACTTAAAACGTTAGCGCAACCTCTTCCCAAAATACACCCTTTATCATGCTTAGTTTCCCGAAATTTTTCTGTTGCTATGATTTATCAGAGGATTGACCCTATTGGACTTTGTGTATACATTTAGGCACATGATGAGGAGAATAATTCAAGCTTTTGACTTCAGGGGAAACCCTGTAGAAAAGACCAAAACATGAGTGTGGCTAATTGTAGTTTTCATGCTAGGTATATATATACATATAGTAATGTGTGCTCTTCGCTTTTTCAAATAATGCCAAAACTCATTTTTAGATTGAAATTATTTTTTCTAACTGTGAGACATGTCACATGAAATAAATTGATATATGTGAGATATTAACAACTTTGGAAAAAGATGAGTTCCAATTCCATACCCCAATGCTCCTAATATTACATAATCTTAAATATCAAGGTTGGTAATCTTTGTACCTAATCTAATGCCCCAACCATCTCCAACACTAGAATAAAATTAGGTACAACCATATCCAACATTAGATGCCCCAACCATACCAATCTAAATTCTTTTACCAACTTTGGGAAAAGATTACCAAAGATATCCAACATAGATTAGGTAAGGGAAAAGATGAATTCTAGTTTAAAATGATCGAGAATAATAACAAAAATGTGGGAATGTAGATCTATTGTAATAAATTTCCAAGGGATTGAATGTTATCCCTTTAGAAACAACTTCCTCTATTCTGTATATTATAAAAGATAGAGGTGTATATCATCTGGGTAGAGGTCCTTCCTTCGAGAAGATGAGAGGGTCCTAGTTGACACACAAGCTTGTTGGTTCTTGTGCATTTTCTACTTTGTTACTTTCAAGTTTCGTGGCTCCACCTTTTTCTACTTCATTATGATGTAAAAAGAGATTGAATATTATTAATTCTGCAAGTATGGAAATGTGACAAAGATGTACATTATGCCTTAGTATTTAAGTGTTCCAAAAGTGGAGAAATTAATCATGGTAGCTTAGTTTTAGAAAATTGAGAAATCAATATCTTTAGTGTTGTTATTTACCTAAATATTTCCCAGACTTACTTCGTGTTGTTGGTTGATTCTAAATCAAGGATGCCACTATAAGGAATATTCCCACATTATACCTAGGACTGATATTACTGTTGTTTGTAGGGTTGAGACATGGTTAAAACATAACCAAAACTATCTGGAATGCCTAGAAATGCTAGGAAACAACCCATCATGGAGTGCTGCTATAAGAATTAAGTTGTTTGCTTCCCAGAATCCAGAATAAATAGGTTTTACTTATGTTTCCTTCCACAAACCCACTATGTGACCAGACTTACCCAAAGATGCCTCTTAGTGTTGTCCCAGGGCCATAACATAGCTAATTGTTTCTAATTGAGCACTTAGTGTTTGACGGGAAATTTACTTAGTGAGAGAGTGTTTCATGGAAGAGAATCGTAATGATCGGTGGTGTTATCTTGTAGCAATTTTTCATCTACTTTTGACATGTGGACAAGTATGACACATTTAATTGGAGATGCATTGCTAGGAGGGCACACACGTTGCATGAAAATAGTTGGAGTGGATGATTTTTCACACATGGGAATGTGCATACCCACCTTGAAACATGTAAGACACTCTACCTGGGTTGTTGCTTAGAGAAGTGCACTCAACAGAAATGGTTATGTAACCATATAATTTCTAATACTTATATTTGAAAAGAGCACCACCTAAGTACGATATTGAGGGATTTTTTTTGGAGTGGTTAGGGTGCTTGGCACATGTGAATTTGTGCCTTCCTAATATCAGGTGCACAATTTGAGGAAAGGTGTTATACTCAGGGGTGGAAATGGATTTTGTTTGAAAGAAGATTATCTTGGCACATGTGGGGTTCCCTACTCACATTGCTACTTGGAGAAGTGTTCTTGAAAAAAATGGTATGGTCATGATTAAGGTTAAATTAGCAGTAAATAATAGATATGTGTAGTTTTCCTTGTAATGACAGTCAGAAAATAGACCTGGAGGGTTGAGACATGGTTAAAACAAACCCAAAGCAGGGATAATTTTAGGGGCGAAATTTAGCCCATGGGCTATTTTTAGGGGTTTTTCTCCAAAAAAGATTCGTCATTTTGCATTTTTTGAAGCCCTGTTTCGCCCAATTTTGGTGGGGTAAACTTTTTTCACCCTAAAAATCGCCAAATTATTATATAAACGATATAAAATCCTTGGAAATTAAAATATTTTTTGAAAAATATTGCCAAACATTTTATAGTTGGCATTTTAATAATTGGTAATATTCGCCAACATTTATACACTTTTAATCAAGTATGGTTCCTTAAAATCATCCCTGACCCAAAGCTATCTAGAATTCCCAAAAGTTTTCCTTATTTCTTTTCTTTGGAGGGTTGAGACATGATTAAAACATCTAGGTTTCCCAACAATTTTCCTTCTTTATGTTGTTTGGAGGGTTGAGACATGGTTAAAACATACCTAGAACTATCTAGAATACCCATAAATTCTAGGAAACAACCCAGTGTGGAGTGCTGCTATAAGAATTAAGTTTCTTGTTGCCCATATTTTGGAATAAATAGGTTTTACTTATGTTTCCTTCCACAAACTCACAGTGTGCCCATATTTACCCAAAGATTCCTCTTAGTGTTGTTCAAGGGCCATAATAGATCTAATTGGTGTTAATTAAAGGCTGGAGTATGCCTAGAATTTGAGATGAACATGATATAACTCACAAAACTGCATAGATTTAATGAGTGTTTCCATTATTGATCCATTATACTACCAGACATTGAAGTCATGTATCATGACATTATACCATCATTTTTAAGATCCGTGATTCATTGAAACTCAGATAGATAAAGTGCATTTTAGGGTTTATTGAGGCTATCTTGAAGGTGAAATTCCGGAGCAAATTAAAACCAACAACATACCCATTAGTCGGAACAACAGTTTGAATACATTCCTTGGATAATCACACCAACAAAATTTGGATTATTGGCATCAATTTTCATTAGCAACAATTTATGGCATCCCTTAGAGTGAACATAGAAACATTATATGGATTCCTTTCTATTCCACACAAATTGTACCCTAGTCACAAAGATTGCATGTACATATTTGTTTGACCATGGTGGATGACATTTCCAATGGTTGTGATTAGAAGCATACACCTAACACACTAGAATATTTGAAACCCTAGTCTCCACTTACCTAGGCATTCACTCCAATTCAAGTGAGGTGCATTCCTCTTGACAAATGGGTGTGATTTATTGATGCACAATGGGATGTATATATGAGTTCACGTGGGACCCTCCACTAGTGGAATTTATCACCCATTTGGTAACTCTTTTCCTTAGTCAATAAAAGAATGAGGGGTGCATTAGTAAGCATCGTGAGAGACAGTTTTAGTGTGTGTTGTAGTGAGAGAAAGTGTAATTAGTCTGTGTACTAGTTGTTGTAATATTCTTTTCTGAATAATAGTGAGGATTTGTGATTGCTATTAGAGTTTTCATTATTGTTTGTAATTTCCATATTGTACAAATATATATTTAGATTCCTTCTATTTGTTATTTTCAATTAACATAGAGTGCGGTGTTTTCCCTTCTGAACTTAATTTAAATAAGTTTTATTATATGTAGATCTAGCCTTTGATAGGCGTAAACTAAGCTCCAAATTTTAGGACCCGTAGGTTTCATTTGTGAGTGCAGATATAAACTATGATAGAAATTATAAAAATGGCATGGAAATATGATATTGTGTTGGGCATTGGCCCTGATGTCCAAGGCAGTGAGAACATAGATGTTACCGATGAATGAGTTTGTTGTTGAGAGAAAACATAAGTTGTGTTGATTGTAATGTTGACAATAGTGCTACTGGGATCATAGATGAGTGGCGTTTATAGCCATGTGCATTATGGGATATAAAGTGAGGTGTTGATTTTGCTTGGATTACAAGGAGAGGAGACTCAACAACCTACATGGACCACGCATGGACATGGTTGGTGGGAGGCCATAAAATTTGACATCAGGGGAAATATACAAGATATTCATAAAGTTCAAATAAAAAATAAACTATGTTTCCATGAGCATACATAATTATGCAAGAGGTGTACAATATGAAAACCAAGAAGTGTGTATGTCACATGAAGAAAGTGGTTATTATTTTATAATTAACTTTGTCAATGAAGAGCTATCATGTTACTCTTGATTTTGATGGCTGGATTTGGAAGGTTAACACAACTACCATAAATTTCCATAATTAGAGGAGATCCATTGTCCTTTCCACAGTTCTTTATTGGAGAGGTATGGTTTATATGGGCTCTAAGCTTTTGTCATTCAATGAATCCTTGATTGTTGATCATGGCATTGTGGTATATAATTCACAAGGACACAAGAGTTAGAAGGATCTGTCACAAAATTATGAGGCTTGCACTGTTGACAATGATGCACCAAGTATGCACATGACTGATACAGGGTTGACAATGTACCATGCAGTTGTGAAGCATATGCATATATGCTTCTGTAGATGGAACCTATATGTAGATGGCACCAACAATATCAAATGTGGACATCACCGGGAACTTAATAATTTAGGGGTTATCTTATCTATCATGACGATAGGAATATAGATACCCTTAAAAAAGAAACACATTAACAAAATTGGATTTTGTTATTTCTAGATGGTGGCTCCCATTTGCAAGTGTTTTGATATTTGGGAATAATTTGGTGAACTCGCTATTTTTAGTAAGTTTATGTTTTAGCAGGAATTATTCAAGGAAGTCTTATTTATAGCAGGGATCATCCATGTCTCTAGTTGCAATGGTAGGGATTTTCTTTAAGGGTTTACTACAATTTTGGCGGTCACTGCTATTTTTGGAAAATCTGATCAAATAATTGGCAATGCTGCAATCATCACTATGAAAGAAAAGACGTATTTTTACAGTGGAAAAACTCTTTCCATAGGTCCTAGATTCTAGCGTATGAGAAACTGATATGCTCAAAGGTAGAAGTTAGAACAAACTTACAATGAATAAAAATAGTGAAATTTGTTGGAATTCATGTGATGAAGATTCGTATGGAAAAGAGAATGATACGTAGATTGAAAAGACTACATGTTTTACTTAGAAACTCAAGTAAGTATCCAAGAAAAGGATATAAAGTTGAAATTTCCAGTTTGATGGATTATCAAGGTGAATCTGAATGCTCCCTTCAACATAAGGAGATGACAATATAATATAATTGGAAAATTGATTAAGTGGGCTTGGTGACTTTTCTTCCTTCAGTGTGAGAGAGAATCGAGATAATAGTCCGATAGGGCACCAATGAAACCCTAAATTTGAAGATTATAAGAAGTTGAATACACGATACATAATCAAGTTACCATCCTAGAGAACAGACAAACACTGCCACTGGTTATCCGGATGCCTCAGTGGATGGTAGTAGACTTGTATGATGTCTTTAATAATTTTAAAGTCATATTTGTAAAAGTTTGTGACCTTTTGTAAATAAGTAAAGGTATATATTTGAATATTTAATTTGTGTTAAGAGGAGGTGTTAGAGTATTAACAATCCAATGGAGTAGAGTTTAGTAAAATAACATTAGAGTGCAATAAAGATCACATGTGAGTTAGAAGAATTCCACATAACTAACCAACAATAAGTTAAGAAAGTGCCATTAGACTTAGTAAAATAACATTAGAGTGCAATAAAGGTCACATGTGAGTTATAAGAATTCCACATAAGTGACCAACAATAAGTTAAGAAAGTGCCATTAGACTTAAATGATTGTAGTTGGAATAATTCAACATCCCAACAACCGAACATATGGATAAAAATGTATCTTCCATTGAATCAATGACTTTAAATAATAATATTTCTATTATGCATCTCTTGTGTGTATTTTAAGTTTCTACACTTCTTCACTTGGATGACTGGTACCTTAAAAAATAGCCTCTTAGGGAAGCATTTTGGCAGAGGGATCACTTGAGGGGATGCATGATGGTGGTTGACTCAGTGAATTTACAACATGATGTGTACCAAAATATGTATTCTACTTCAAATATGAGAGTGATGGAAAACCAGTGGACTGAACACCAATGGTGAGTCCCAGATATTACAGGAGAGAAGTTGCATTTGATTCCAACTTTGTAATGATGTTTAACAAAAATTGTGTCAGTGGGAAAGTTAGAATAATGCCAATATGCAAATATGGGCATGTTAGAATAATGTCAACACACAAATGTATATGTATACACATGTTTATCATTTCATGTTAGTAATGTGTCACCAGCATGTAATTGAAGTGACTACTAGGTGGTTCCACCGTAACTATAATAGGGTGTTAAAATTTGTAATGTGACATGATCTATATGAATGAGCAATATGTGTACAAGTTCATAGCCTGCCTAGCTTGGGATAGAGCTCCAATGTATTTTCTGTAGCACTAATATGAAACATTTATGGTTCTCCATATGATTTGCTATGGTAGTACACACACCCAAAACAACATGACTCATGTTACCTCTAAGAACAGTTTTAATAGGGGATTCAGGAAGAATAGATAAATATAAAGATCATATTAGGGGATATTAGGGGTGTTGTCATAACATTTACCTTAAGGAGAAACCCATGTATCATAATCCATGCCAGGCTGTGTTAAAAAACCTGGTTTTTCATGTCCAAGCTTTTTGTTTTTATTTTTATGAGGTTCATGTGCAATGCTACTTGGAAATTATGGCTCCCCAAGTCTACTATGGTCCTATTCATCTAAAGCAATAAAGCCTCATTTGTGCCTCAACAATAAAGCAACACCATCTGCTGTAGTTGTCTTTGCATCCACTCCAGTAGTATATGGAAACCCACATTGAATATCTTCATATTATCTATTTTCTTTTCTAGGATTAGATTTATGACCTATTTCTTTTGTTTTACTCAACACAAGGCCTTTTGCATATTCTAGAATAGATGCCGAGATATTATCTTCTTTGTTGTTTGTAATATGTGCCTTTCTTCTATCTTTGTAGGCAACAAAATCACTTGAATAAGATACATTCTCTGGATGGATAAAGTCCCCTTGACTATGAACCCTTTTTTATATTTTTAAACTCATTCATGACTATTTAAAGGATGTTTGGATTAATATGTGACCATTAGGAGACCTCTAAGGTTGAGCCATAAATTTCCTAGGGTCTGTTCATCCTGTTAGAAAGGGATGCAATTTTTTTAGGCTTGTTTGGACTAGGCTCTGACCTCTGTGGGTTGTTTGGATAGATTCATTTATGCTTTATAGTTTTAGATGATCCTCATGATAGGTCAACGGTTTCTTTCTCAAATGATGAAATATTTCCATATGTCCCCTTTGAACCTGGGTGCCTTCCTAGGCAAGCTCACTAGACAACACCAATGGGGTACCAATAATCCCATTGGGTTATCATAATTGAATGTTTCTATTTGTAACTCATGATTTAGGAAGAAGAATCATAAACAAAATCTCACTAGTGATTCAAATTACTTAGAGACTCCATTCGCCATCCCATTAGTCTCTCCATTGATTGATTAGTATTACTTTCTAGTTTTTAATACATACTGTTATAAATAGGACATAGTGTTGGAGACTCCATTTTCCATCCCATCAATCTCTCCATTGATTGATTAGTCACTACTTTCTATTTTTGAATGTGTACTGTTATAAATAGGACATAGTGTACAATGTGTGCATAGTTCAACATTTATGTGTTGCATTTTGTATTATATGTGAAAGTAATGCATATCACTTGGTATTAGGGTTTAAAGATCACAACTCTTCTATTGGAAAGTATTACATATCACTTGGTATTAAGGTTTAACAATCATGACTCTTTAGGGTTCAATAATTTTGGTTAATGGAGATACTTGATTTCCCTTATGCATTCAGTAGCTAATTTCTATTTTTGGTTATTGGAGCTTATAATATTTTTCTTCAACAACAAATATCCATTATTTCATGTAAGTAAGCATTAAAAGAAGTGGTGCTTACTAGCATTATCTGTTTTGATAGTGATTTGTCATATGTGAATTGGGATTTTGTTCAAAGGTTGATTATAGTTCTAAGACAACGAATTATATTGCTAATATTGGATATATTTTCTTCTATTGTGTTATTATAATGGAACGTTTGTTAAAAATTGTTCTCAAGAGATAATTTGGGGAAATTTAAGATTTTCATTGAAAGTGCTTACTACTATATTTCCTTTCCCACTGAAAGGACATGCCATGTATATTTTACTTGTTAAAAATTTAAAATTTTATATATATGGAGGTTTTTATTCTTGAATACATTTTTTCAATTTATTTCCGTTTTTCCATATTATGTTATGTTTATCTCTAGTTTTGTAGGAAGAATTTGTTGCTACGACCTCATATATATTTTATTGTTGTTGCATGACTCTTTGTTTCTAAAATAGTATGTGACTATATTATTGGATCCATCCTTCCCTTTTATCCATATAAATCCATATCCATTTTGGATATGGGTTAAATTTGTTTATGACTGAAATCTGGAATATGGATACAGCTAGTATGAGATCCTAAAACATCTATGACTCGAATCTGGATACAACTAGTATGGGATCAAAGACTCTGAAGGCTGGTAAAGGTCCTCTTGTAAAAGAATTGAATATTCATGGTTGATATGAGGTTGACTGGTTTATAGACTATAACATTTGGGCAAATTTTCTTTCATCAATTTGGTGGCATCTCCTCATTCGTAGGATATGGTTAGGGGTCATACTCAACTACCAAAATGATATCAAAGTATTTGCTAATAGAATATTTGCATAATGTTGTTAGCTAGAAACAAAAGGGAAATGCACATTGCAGAGCATAATTTTTTATGCTTGAAAATTGAAATTCCCCAAGGAATATGCCCTTGATAATTGTTATTGCAATGTTCCCTAGATGACCAATATTTTTGAAAGTTATAAATTGCAAAGGGGTGGAAAATGATGCCTAGTATATTTCAAACACATTTCTTGATGTGATTAACTTAATGAGGCTAATTCACATTGCCCGAGTCATTGTTCAATGTGTTGTTCTCTAGCAGTAAGGCATATCATTTATTGTAACGAAGACCATGTTCAAACTCCAAACCTTGTTGGGTATATTGCTTTGTTAACACAGGCCTGCAATAATGGAGGGAAATCATTGTAGATTGATGTCTCTTTTCCTAGTATGTGGAATCTCAAGTGCTTCACAATTTGGTGTAGTACAAGAATTTGTATTGTAGTGTGATAGTTTGGCACATGATTGGTTGATTTGAGAAGCATCCACTTATTATTTTACAATGTTCCTTTCAATACCATAGAGTAAGATTTACATCAATGGAACCAGAAGTGAAGTCTTGATACTTAAATAGATTTTAGCAAACCTAGGTATAGGGAGCATCTGATTACTAATGTAGTTATTTATCTATTTCTCTTATTTTGTCCATTTTTTGCTACTCATGTTCAGAGAACATTTGGACTAGAATAGTATTATCCCCCCATTCTTCATGAATGTTACATGCTTGGGTTTCTGCATTTGTTGTATGTTATCAATACCAAAACGTTGAATTTTATCTTATTTATTAGTTGGTTATTAATCTAACTCAAATTTGTTTTATTTCATTTATCAGTCATTAGTTATTGTTTGTTCAATCACATGCTGAATTTCCAAATAAAAAAACAAAGAGTGAAGCAAGTTTAAGATGCAAAAAATGGTTAAACCTTAACTGTAAATTTCTATAAGCCAATCTTCTCACATGAAGAGGCTATACATATTACGTGATGACTCAAATGGGTGAGATGTTGTGCTATGTTCTTGACAAGAATCTGCAATATTGTTCAACCTGACTTTTTTAGTTGGGAGACTAATTATAGTTTGAAGGAGAGAACAAAATAAAAGAGTGAAACAAGTTTAAGATGCAAAAGATGGTTAAATATGAATTTTAAATTTCTATACAGTTAATTTGGAAAAAATCATGTAATATGTATAGCCTCTTCATGTGAGAATATTGTCTTATAGGATGATCCCGAGTAATTAGGAAATAATTATTATGTCCAAAATTTATAGCTATAGATTTGTCCACTAGTCTATCTTATGAAGAATCATATAGATCTTGTATTTGAGTATTAGCTAAATATTATGCTATTGGTCCCTCTTTTGAAGACTCAGAAGAAGCTTGGTTATGAAGTTGTTACTACTTACTAACAATTACATCACCACCTTCTGCTTCTTCTTTTAACCCACCTTTGAATGGATTGAAAGGAATACTATTTGATATGATGCTAATAAATGAGGTGCTATTATCTATTTTAATTTTTTAGGGAGCACACATGTTGACAATTTTAAGTACGCCATACATGGACACACCCAAGATCATGTCTCATAGTAGATCATGTTGTGTGCATGATATTGATCTTTGGTAGGAATTATATTGCTAGCATTTTAGTTTTTGTTTGTAGTTTGAATAACTTGTGTTTGCATTTTTATGTTTTAAAGTCATATTATTCCCTACTACAAGAAATAATTAGGATTAAGTTGTACTCAAGTTACGAGAGCTTCTCCTTAGTTTAATACATACATGTGAAAATCAAACTACAAGCTCACAAGGTTTGTTATATAGAGTAGGTGTTGTAATCTCACAGATCACATAGGGTTACCAATAATACACATTAAAAGCATACATACATAATAGAAACAAGATACAAGAACAAGTAGGTAGAATACAAATTATATTATAATGAAAGGGTCCATAAACAGAGAACTAAACGGAGTTCTCATCTGGCTCAACAACCTGATATATATGAATTACAAAACAGTTACAAATAACTACCTATCGGTTCATTCAACTGACATGACCTTATGTGGCCAACCTAATATCTAATTAGTCAGCTAATCAACTTAGTCGGCTAATTGACTAAGTCAGCTATCATTCCAGTCAGCTTACCGACTTGCTCCTCCAACATCTCCCCCACAAACAAAACGTTTCTTCGTCCTGAAGAAATACGGAGGTACCAAAATTTCTTTGCCTGTCCTAAGTAGTTATTTTTGTGTTCAATATTCATGGGCTGTGAAGTCTGATGGTTGGTATTTTCTGTACACAGACTTCGACAATTGCTTCAGCTATCACTGCCAGCTGATATTGGAATTCCGTCCAACTTTGCAATACTTTATGTATGTCAATGGTTAGTGTAGTCAGACTTGATAATATTGACATTTTCTCTTGAATGGAAAGTTCTGCTATCCTTTCCATGTCGGGACCCATAAACTGGTCCTTTTCCTCTGCTATTTAAAAAAATCGTTTCATCTATGGGTAGATGATGTCTAATTTTTCTAAAGTAGGAATTTCTTGCGGAACCCACTGATGTGCTTGTCGCTCGAGCTTCTGCAATTTGGCTATTTCGAGCACTATTTGATTTTCAATTGTGCTTATGAGTGATTCCTCTGTTCTTTTTCTCTTCTCGAGTGCTTGGATTTCTTGTCGGGTCTACCAGGTTTGCTGATAGACTTTCCCATATTAAGCATACCACTCTCTTAGTACTTATTTTGTAATGACCGACTCCTCCATGTGATCTTGCAGTACCTTGTATGCTTCTGAAAAAGTTGTGTGTTGTTGCATCAACAGTCGAGCGGTTTCTTCTTTCTGCCCCTCTCATGTGTCCTACATCTGTGCTTGTAGTGCCGACACCAAGCTCTCAAATAGCTGATAAGCTTTTTCTAGCGGCTTGTCAGTGTCAACCTTTGTCGGTCCTGGTATCACAGATTGCACAAGGTTTCTGCATTTGTTAAGGAACTTGACTTGTTCTTTTTCGTTATCGTCGAGCTCCTTACATCTGTTCTGGCTCCTTGTTTTTGCTTCGATTTCCAGTGTTTCGAAGAGTTTCCCTAATTCTCTATCCCTCAGCTTGGTTGCATCGACTACAGTGGTCGACCCAAGTTGACTGATGTGGACCATTGTCATCTAGCTTTGATGGTCCTTCTTCTTTTTGTCTTTCTTTCTTTTGTGCTTTTGTTGCTCTGCTTGCTTTGGCACCTATGTACCTGCAAGAGTTAGAAATGGGTTGTCTGGTTGTTGGATAGCAATGGTTGAAGGTATTTATAGTTGGGTCGGTTGGATGGTTGTTGTAGTTGGTTGTGCATAGAGGGTCCAGATGTGGATGTTGTTGGTGTTAATGGTTGTGGTGGAGGTGGTTCAGGTGCAGTTGGTTGGATTACATATTCTGGGTTGGGGGGCGGTGGTGATGGCGTTGGTGAATGGTCGGGTGTTATTGGGTTGGTAGAGATATGGTCGGGTGATGGGTCATGGATCTGTGGGGGTGAATCTTCCTGAAGTTCAGAGAACAGTTCGTCAATTTCTCAATTTATTTCATCCATGTTCTCCCCTTCCTCATCGCCTGTCGGTTCATTGGTTGGTGGGTTGGGTTCGAGGTCGGTCGGAATGAGGGATGTAGTCTGACTTGTGACAACTTCAGCTTGGTTTTCAGGGTTTCTTCGAAATGTCAAACTTATGACTGCTACAGTCCTCAACCTCTAGGGTACTTGGCCAGGTTGAGGAGCAGGTAGTCTAGATCCACCAACTTCGAACAAAGGGAATTTGGTGGTGATCTTTGTACCGAGGTGAGTAGCTTAGGTAGTTTTTCAATATATACCTAGAAGTCTCTGTCTCGGTCAAAGCTCTCCTTCAAGGTTTTCGGCATAGCATTCTTGCATATGTTGATTGCGCTTATGGAAGGAGATGCTGGCAGCGCTTCTTGTATGATTTTGGTTGAAGATGGGGGTGGAGGTGTAGATACAAGATCGACAACATTTTTGGCCATTGAGGTGTTTGTGATTTTTGCCTTCTTCGGTCGACCTTGTTGTGCCCATGCTTCGACGAATCTCTAGAACTGGGTTTCGACCGAAACTTTGTTTGTTGTGGCATCTTCTATAATGTCGCAGGCTGTAGCTGCTAGTTCTTCCTCATCTTCCGAGGACTCTGCGATGATAAGCTTGCACTTACCCTTCCCCTGCTCTTGTTCCTGAGTTCTTTTTCATTTTCTTGAGGCTGCTATCTCCTTCGATAATTTGTGTATGTTTTCTTTGGTGACAGCATACTCAGGGTTTTCAATATCTATCTCTCCCCCTTGGTCTTGAGTCGAGACGAGGCTTTCTTTAGCTGGATTGGTTACTGGCTGTTCTGTTTGTGTCTCTTCCCTTTGTCTTGTTGGTGGTTTGATTATAATTTGCAGTAGAACGGTGTCTTCTGTCGGTGTCTCCTTCGACACAAATGTACTGATGTATAAGCTGAGCTCATAATATTCTTCTTTCTCTTGGTCTCTCAATGGCTCTTCTATCGATAGGTCTATCTCTTTTTCCTTTGCTGGTATCGACACTTTTGTACCCAATTGTTGAGCTAACTCCCAGAAAATTTCTTCAACTGTCGGGTAGTAGTCGAGAGTCTTTGCCTTTGCCTTGGCACCCTGCATGTACCACACCGTGGTATGGTTGAGTTCTAACTGGATGTGGGCAGTTTTGGGAAGACTTCGTCGAATGTTTTGGGGCACCCTCCATCTGATCGTTTGGACTTTCAGCTATTGGAACCAGTTTTCTAACAACACTTTGCCTTTTGATAGTTCCTTCATTGTTCCATTTTGGGAAAACAGTTTGAATCTCCACATATGGAATTTTGTGGGTTCTTGAAATTGCTTTTCCCCAACAGGGCACAAGGAGTACATGACTATCCATATCATAAGGGATGGGAACCTTATAATCCCTCCTGACTCCTGGCATTTTTCACAGATGCCTTTGAGCATGTCGACGACATACTCAGCCCATATGTATATTTTTCCTGTGTCGGCAATGGTATCCACTGCCTCCAACATATCCAGTTTGAGATCGCTTCCTCGACCTGTCGGTGTAAGCGTAGTGGCTATGATTTTAGCCACAATTTGTGGCATCCAAGCTTGTATTTGGATAATCATTATCCCTTTGGAGTTCTTTCCTGATGCTGATCCAGTTAATTCCTCTACCAGACCTTCTTTTATACCAACTGGTACTGGATCATCTTGGTTTAATAAGCTAGTCAATTTGTAGATTACTTCTCTGAATATTTCGACTGGTCTGTTGAAGTAAAATCTTTCGTTGTGGTACCGGCTTATGATAAATTTTACCACTGTTTCCTTTGTGCCTCCAAAGCTGGCCATGAGTGGTGCGTTTATGTAATTCACAATAGTACTATGATTTATTTTCTCTGCAGCTTGTGTAGGATTTTTGTCAACATAATCCCACTCTTTAATCTCAGCCCATAGTTTCTCCCATGAGCCCTCCTGAACCTTAGCATTCTTGATGGTTTTGAGTCTCCTCATCAATGGTGTCTCTGCAGTCTGTAGTTCTTTATCCTTGGCTGCAGCTCTGGTTTGTTTTGGTGCCATCTTGTCGGTTTGCTGGTCGACTTTACTTCAGTATTCTTGGCTTTCAGTCGTCTGGTTGCTAAGTTTTTCTCTCTGTTTGAAATGTTGTAAATGATCCTTTGGCAGTTCAGTATTTATAGTTGATGCATTTGATGTTTTTGTCAATGGATGTATTAATGGCTAACGTGATGGTCCAGCATGAACACTTGAGTTTGCGTTAATGGTGATTTGATTTTGTCGCTCGTAGTCATGAAGGTGTGATGGGACTTTCGAGGTCATTGGTCGATGTCGATCATGTGAGCGATCGATGGTGTTATGTCGATGGGAGTGATGTTGGTTGTCGTAGTGGTGATTCCCTGCCATACTTATTTATGTATTTTGATCCTATTTTACTTTCTATATTTTCATATTTTTATATCTTTTATTTAACCGTTATGGTCAGGTTTTTTTTATAGACTTGTTTAGTTTCTATACCGTTTTATTCGGGCACCGGTAACAAGTTTTCGAAATACTATGCCCTGTAACTTCCTTAGTCGGACTGATATTTTGGCATGTATCTCTTCGACAACATAGGGTCCCATTCATTCTGTATGTATCTTTTTGGGTTTTTCTTTTACCCAACTATTGTATAGCAAGGCAAGTTCTCCTACTGACAGGTTTTTGTTTTTGATGTTTCAATCGTGCCATACCTTTTGTTGTTGTTTCTGGATTTCCTGATGTTGTAACACTATTAGTCGGTGTTTTTCAAGCTTACTTAGTTGCAGTAGTCGGTCCTTTCTTCCTTGTTTGACATCGACATGTAAAATCTCTGCGATAATAGGTGTCTATTGTTGAAAGTGTAGTGGAAATACTGCTTCTTGTCCATAAACTAGTCGAAACGATGTTTGGTCGGTTGAACGCTTGTATGTTGTTCTGTATACCCATAGTACTACATGTATCTCTTCATCCTAGTCTTCTTTGTCGATGTTACATATTTTTGTTAATCCTTTTGTTAATGTAAATTTGTTAAATGCTTCAATTGCTCTATTCGACTGAGGGTGGTAAGTTGTACTTCGACGGTGGTCGATTTGGAACTAATCTGTTAGTGTTTTAATAGTTTTATTAATGAAGTGTGTTCCCTGATCACTGATTAGGGTTAGTGGACATCCAAATCTGTTAATTATATTCTCATAGATAAACTTAGCAGCTATCTCGCTGGAACATGTGTTGACTGGTTCTGCCTCCTCCCATTTGGTTACATACTCAACTGCAGTTATTATGTACCTTGCATCTGTTCTTTTTGCTGGTATGGGAAATGGTCCTATGAAGTCGATGGCCAAAATTTCAAATGTCAAACTTGGGTTTACTGATATCAGGGGAATTTTTGTACTAGGCAGGGGTCGACCCAACCGTTGATATCTGTCACATTGGCTTACAAAATTTTTGCAGTCTTTGTAAAGTGTCGGCCACCACAACCCTGATTGTTGGATTTTCTTTGCAGTTGTGTCTACTTGTAAATGTCCTTCGGCAGGTCCATAATGTGCTTCATGCATAATATTATTTCTTTCATGTTCCAGTACACACCTTCTGAGGATTTCATCCAAGCCCATTTTATATAGGAATCCATTTATGAGGCTATATGGCATAGCTTTCATGGCTAAGATTTGTTTCTTCTTCGTATTCATGCCTTCTGGTGCTTGCCTGTTTTCTAAGAACTGTGCTATTTCCTCCAATTCTACTGGGACTGCTTCTATTCAAAATATATGTGCATCCGGTAAGTCATCTTCGACTCCTGTCAGTTCCTCTCCTGTGTCAATTCGGGATAAATGGTCGGGACCGACATTTAACTTACCTGGTCTGACGACGACTTCGAATTCAAATTATTTAAATAGAAGTAGCCATCAACAAATTCTTCCATGGTGTAGAGTCTTATTTATGAGGTATTTTAGTGCTTGGTGGTCGGTGTAAAAGATAAATGGATTAGCTAGTAGGTAGTGTCGATATTTTTGTAGTGCGAAGACCATTCCTAATGCTTCTCTTTCTATTGTCAAATAGTTTCTTTCAGCTTTGTTTAGTTTTCTGCTACTGTAAACTATAGGGTAGTCCATTCCATCATCTCCTACATGAGTTAGGATTGCTCCTATTGCCAGGCCTGATGCATCTATGTGTACATGGAATTTGGTCAACCAGTTTGGAAATCTTAGGATGGGTGCCTCGACTAGCTTTCTTTTTAGTTTTTCAAATGATATGTTGCATTCCTCTGTCTAGTCAAACTCTTTATCTTCTCTTAATAGTTCTTCCAGTGGGTAGGTCATGTCTGAATAATATCTTATGAATTTTCTGTAATATCCTGTATGATCGAGTAATACCCTGACTTGTTTTAGGTTCACTGGTGGTTTTAAGTCGAGGATAATTTTTATTTTTGCAAATTCGACCTTAATACCTTCTTTACAGATAATGTGTCCTAATAATATCCCTATGGGGGTCAGAAATATACACTTCTTAATGTTCAAAGATAACTGGATCTGTCGACATCGTTCTAACATAAGACTTAGCCATTTGCAGTGATATTTTAACATAGAGTATATTGTCCAATCATCAAAGTATACTGCCATTGTTTTGTAAATATATTCTTGGAATGTTTTGACCACAATTCTAGAAAATACTATAGGTGCGTTTTTACTCCAAAAGGCATAACCCTGTAAGCAAATGAACCAAATTCACATACAAATGTTGACTTTTTCTGATCTTCTTTGGCTATTGGTACTTGGTTATAACCTGAGAATCCATCTGTAAATGAGTAGCATTCATGTCCTGCGGCCTCATTTAAGATTTCATCTGCATAAGGATTTGGAAATGGGTATGTTAATGTAACTTTATTTAGCTCTCTGAAATCGACACAAATTATTAGCTTGGTTGGGTCATGTTTCTTTGTTTGAAGAACCGTTGTACTTCCCCATTCTGATTGGTCAATAGGGTAGATAATACCTGCTGCAAGCATGTTATCAATCTCCTTCTTGACTATCTCTTTGTATTTATGAGCTAGCTTATATGGCCTTTTCTTTACAGGTCGAACATTAGGTTTAATGTCGATTTTCATTTCACCCATTTCATGGACTAAACCTTTGAGATCTTTATAATCTCTCGCAAATACATCCTAAAATTCTTTTAATAAGTTAACTATTTTTGTTGTTTGCTCTTCACTCCAGTAGTCTCCAATTTTTGCCATTTTTGGTCGGTTATCACTTGAGATGTCGAATTCTCTAATTTTGACTTTAGCATATAGCCATTTCGGTGCTTTGGCTTCATTGATTGGTTGGATCCCTTCCTTAGACTGTGAAAATGTAGCAAGGAAATCTGCTGCAGTCATTCGGTCGGTATCCTCTTTGTTGGTTGTCTCAACTTTGAGTACTGTGTGAATTGGTTTTGTTGTTTCATTGTGGTTTGGTTTCCATCTAAATATTTTCCCTTCTGGGTTTTCATTTTCCATCTATAGTCTTGTGGACTGTAGTATTGTCTCGGTTTGTATATTGTTACAGTTTATTATCGCTCGGTTGTCTTTTAGGGTTTTGTTTTTTGTCGGTTGTACAAATGCTTTGATCTGTTTTTCCGTTTCGACCAAATTCTCATTTTGTGGTACAAAGTTGAAATCTTTGATAAAATTCTCTTTGAGTTCATGCCATAGGAATGTTTCACCTCGATCTTCTTCCATTTTGTACCATTTTTTTGGTAAGTCGGAGAGTGTTGATGGAAACAGGTGTGGCCATGTACATTCATCTTTATACCCAAGTCTTTTCCATTATTTTTCACATGTTCTTACGTGGTCTTCTAGACCTTGTCCTTGGATGAACATAGGTATTTGGGCTTGACTGATTAATTTTTTTTCCTCCAAATCTTTTGATGAAGAAAGTTGAAGTTGTTGTCCAAGTCTGCAGTCTTGATTGATGGGTATCCCACCATCTAGCAGCTTGGCCTGTAAAAGTTTCCACTAAGCTTTGTAGTCGTCCATGTTCACCAATGTTTATGGATAGTTGTTCTATATGCATGACTGGTGATTCTCTTTCTTTAAACCTTGGTATTTGTGTATTATTTATATTTACTGGTTTTAAGGTAGGATATTCCCTAGTTTTCTTTTCAAATATTTTTGGTATGGTGGACACCAAGAAGCACTATTGGACTGGTTTTTCTGCACTTTTTGAACAGTCCAACAACCTCTTACTTATGTTTCATAGTTCTCGACTTCCCAATCACATAATTCTACATCTGAATTATATCCTACTGAATCTTGATTACCTATGTGAAATTCTCCGTAGACATTAGGTTCTGTGTAATCTTCATTATTTTGTATCTTATATAGCTGTCGGATGTCAACTTCTTCATCAATAGGTTCTATCCAAGGTTCTCCTTGGGATGGATGAATAGGTACAATGACCTTTTGTCCGTTTCCTTTTAGTTTATTCTTTCTATTTCCAAGGATATCGATGCTTTCATTTTTCTTCCCCAAGGTCAACCTACTAACGCTGGGAAGGAGCTGGATCCTTCCTTAGGGTCAATAATTTAAAAGTTGACTTTGGTCGATATTCCTTTTATTGTTTTGTCAACATTTTTTCATACTCCGATAGGTTCAATTAGGCCTTGGTCGTTTAATTTCAGGTATATTCCTGATTTGTATAGTCGAGGTCTACCCAATTGTTCCCAAGTGTCTCGAGTCATAATATTTACCTGTGATCCGAAGTCGAGCATGACTTGTCAGACATGGTATCCTTCAATTTCCAGGTCGACAAGTGGGTCGACATCACTTTTATCTTTTTTGTTTAGACTGCAGATACTCTTTGTTTGTTTTTCGGTGTTGTTGTTGTGTTTTATTTTATACAACAATTCGATGAATTGAGATATTGTTTTATCTTTTTGTACTAAGTGTATTAACTCTTTTACTGTGTTATGTAGGTTGTCATCAGCTTCTTCTTGTCAGGAAAATTCTTTAAATACATTTGTTGCATCTTTATATATTTGTTTTTCTTTAACCGGGTCAGGATAAACATTCTTTTATTTAATTTTGCTTATTCATGGGTTATCATTCCCAATTTTTGTCCCTTGTCAGGTTACTATATGCATATTATTTGTATTAATTATATCATGTTTTTGCACACACGACAAGACATTAACATTTTTCTTCTTATTTATTTTTTCAAGCATAGTAGGGCAATCCTCTAATGAGTGATCCCCTACTCCACAACTAGTACAGAATTTTAGGTCAGTCATGTCCTTGTATGGACAGTCTGCATATCGGTGTCCTTCCTTGTAACATGTGAAACATTGGATGGGCCAACGTGGTCGGTTGTCTCGATTCTCAGAGAATTGAACTCGACTTCCATATCCTCCACGTCGGTTGTCGAACCGGCATTCGTATCGACGACCTTCGTACCTTTGATTATTTTGGTCGTTTTGTGCATTGTTTCATTGCTCATTGTTTTGTGCGACTGCGTTAGTATGGTAGAATGCATGATAGTTTTGTTAGTTTTTTAGGTTTAGATGGAAGTCGACTGTGGCGTGATTCTTTGTTTCGCAGATAGCACAACAAGATGATTTTCCATTTTTCATGTTAAACGGACAATATTTTGTCGTGTGATTTCCATGGTCTTGGAAAATGTCACAAAAACACTTTGTTTGCACAAATCGAATGTCCTGTCGACAGTTGTCTTTTGAATGTCCAGTCATTGAGCATTTCATGCACCAAATATATTGACTCTTAATGTTTAGTTCTTTTAATGATTTCTGCACGATCTCAAGTTGTTCCTCCATTCTATGATCCATGGGGTATGCTGAAATATCTTCATCCATTTATACTTGTAGGGATTTAGTAAGTGCATCTTCATAAGTTTTGAATGCCTCCAGACTTATGTGCCAACGAATTTTCTGTGACAGACCTGCAAGAAACCACTGGATTAATAGTTGCTCATCAATGACATAATCCAATTTGCTGAGAAGGTCTTTCCAGCGTTTGTCGTAGTCGCGGACAGTTTCTCCTGACTTTGTGATGTTGTCTTCAATTTCTTAGATGCCAAATGTTTTGCATCTGGAGTTTTAAAGAACGACAAAAATTGCGCTTTGACTTCTGCTTTAGTTGCTCTGGGGGTTATTTTAGAAAAGGTCATATACCACATTAATGCTCTTTTCCTTAAGGCTCCAGCGAACTGCGCCATATGTCTGTCTTTATCTGTGACTTGGTTTTCCTCCCATGTCGATTCATAGACAACCCAATGTCACCTGTGATCCTTGTCTCCCTCATATAGAGGGCTGTGTACTGACCCGTGACCCATGTCGGAGTCACTGTCCTTGTCTTCTTCAGGAGGTGGAAGCGATGGGGGTGGTGGTGGGGGTAGTGGGATGTTTTGTTTATTCCTTTGTGCAAAACTATTGTCGACAGAACTCTTGTTTCTGTCTGTCGTCTTAGTTGTCATTTCTTCTCCAACAAGCAATCAGTTGGGGTCGACTTCTCTTGTCGAAGTCCAACTACAATTATTTTTCTGCAAATCCAATTTTTTTGTATTCTCCAAAGTTGTATTTGGCAGGGGGGGTGCTCCTTCATGTGTCGGGTAAATTAAGTGGATACTTCAGTTGGAGGGTAATGCTTGAAGTGTGACCCAATTTCTTTCTTCTAGTCGATGGATAAGTAGATGATTATCATCGTTTTTCTCGTCGTCTAGTCGGCTCCATATACCAAACTGACCAGCTCTTAGTCTAAGGTCCTCTTCAACAATGGCTTGTATCCTGGTACTCAGATTCGTTGGAGATAGAGGGATTACCTCATGGGGAACTTCTATTTGGAGAGCTTCTCGCTGCTCTATCCACAAATCTTCTTCCATAGGGGACGCTTCTTCTTCCACGCCTTCTTCTTGTCAGTCATGACTTGACACTAGCGGATTTCTCTCTTGGTCTGTCACCCTAGTACTCATTCCTCTTTGCAGTGCTATAGCTCTTTCTATTCTATCTTCCCTTATTTGCAGCCCCTTCTCCCTCTCTATTTTCTGTAAGTCCACTGTAACTTTATGTTACACTGTCCTTTCGATTTCCTTTTTAGGGAAACTTCTCATCGTTGGTGAATGGTATCTCTTAAGTCGACTAGAATCCTCTCCACTTTACCCCAACATATGACCATCTACCCCCCCATAGCCTACCCGATGCTTTAGAAAGCCCGGATAGTTCTATTTACTTGCTTAGGAAGTATTCCCACTCCCTTTCGGCAATGAATTTCTCCCACTTCTTTTGTTTTTTCGCCCAATTAGGGTTTGATGGTTGTTCACGTAGTAATGGACGAGGTTCAACGATATGACCCACTCCTTTCTCTATCAGGAACTTAAACAACAAGGTCGGTAAGGAAAATAAGAATTGCTTGGTAAGGTCTGTATAGAATTTCTTCTGAATGGTTTCCACCGAAGTTCTTTCTTCTATAGCTTGTTGCTCGCAGAATTTGTCGGTGATCTTTTCAAACCACTCCGATAGGTTTGTCCTTCCCCCTCGAATCAGTTTTTCTAGCAGTTGTTTGTCTTTAGTCGCTTCCAGCTTTTTCATCCAGAATTTTTTTCAAGAGCCGGGGTACCGATTCTACAAACTTCTCATGGGTTTCAGTAAATAACCTTTCCTTTGCTTGAGTAGTCGTTAATTTGTTTCTTCGTACGTAATTCTGCAAGTAGTTTGCTATTTTACACTCCCATCAGTCCTTAATCTCCTATTCTGATATCATATGCTTGTATACATCTCAGACATGTACTACCGGCAATGGACCCAATGTTGTAATCTCACAGATCACATAGGGTTACCAATAATACACATTAAAAGCATACATACATAATAGAAACAAGAGACAAGAACACGTAGGTAGAATACATATTATATTATAATGAAAGGGTCCATACAATACATAGAACTGAACTGAGTTCTCATCTGGCTCAACAACCTAATATATATGAAGTACAAAACAGTTACAAATAACTACCTGTCGGTTCGGTCAACCGACATGACCTTATGTGGCCGACCTAATCTCTAATTAGTAGGCTGATCGACTTAGTCGTCTAATTGACTAAGTCGGCTATCGTTCCAGTCGGCTTACCGACTTTCTCCTCCAACAGTAGGCCTTTAAAAAGTTTAATATATTATGGTCATTGATGAATGTGATTATTTTGATGGCCATACCTTCTTTTGCTGGGTTGTGGGCCATACCTTCTTCTTGATGGTAATGTCCTTAATCATAAATGTGTATAAAAATTTAGGGGACATTAAAATTTAGATTATCATTCATCAATTTAGGGATATGGTTTCAATGTTAAACTTATAAGTTTTGAGTCATAGTTTTAGGGTTAGGGTTTGAGTCTTCACTTTTAGGGTTTTTTATTTGTTTTTTCATGTCCAAAATATGTTGAAAATGTAACTTCCAGAGATATTCTTATTATATTAGTGTTATACCTCCTTCGAAGGATGTTATTGATATATTTCATGGTAATGTAAAAGTCATTGAAAGAGTCAATGTAAACACTCATTGTAAGTCAAGTCAATATAAATTGATAATGTGCAATTGTACTAATTTTATATCATTTTTCTCATACAGGCTTCACTTCTGGCTTCTATATCAATTTGGAATTTCAATTTTGGAATATTAAGTAAGATGTCAGACATGGATTGTGTAAAGAAAAATAAAACATCAAGACAAAAGGATGTAATATCATGTTTTCAAAATCCTCAATCCAATAATCCACATCCTATTCATGTTTCAAGCTCTCTTGAGCAAGGTATCAATGAGAGAGATGCACGGGGGCTTCACTTTTTGACCAATATCCTATCACGTTAGTTCATATTGTGGGTTTTAAAATTATCAAAATATGAACCAATATATTGCAGGTATTAGGGGGGATGAGGGGTTTAAGGTGGGGGTGGGTAGGGTGGTTTATAAGGATTGAGGTATAAAAAGGGTTGGGGAGGAGATTTTAAGTATTGGGAGGGGGTTTCAACAAAAGGTGTTTGGGTCAATATCTCTGGAAATTAAGGGTATTCTTTAATATCCCATGATCGCATGTGCTATGTGTGAGGTTCACTAAGTGAAGTCCCTGTGGAGAGATGTCAACACTTTTCAGAATGCATCTGTAACCCATACAATGGATGGTATAATACATTCCTCTAGTGATCAAGGTGAGACAAATTCATTTTCATCTAAAATTGGTAGTTCAAATGTTGAAGATTTCTCCTTGCAAGGTGACATAGTGCATTCATGGAAAAGGAAAAAGGGCCAATGAGACATAAGGAGAAAATTCAAATTTGATTGGGTCTCAAGATACCCATTTATTGAACCAATACCTCCAGCAAATGAGAATGATACCTCATGAGAAGTTAAATTCATTTCATGTAGTTGAAAATTTTGCAAGGTAGTGAAATTGCAGATGAAGTTAGACACAATAGAGAAGCATGTTGGAAAGGTGTATGATATGAAAGTTGTAAATGATGAGAATAAATCTAATGCCAAATGGAAATCTGTTAGCCAATGTCAACATCTCCAATTTGAAGAGGAATATAATAAATTCTTACTAAATAACAAAAAACTCAAGGAAAGTAGAGGAACCATCACATCTCAATTTGGAAAGATGACGTAAACAAATTTGTTATCAAAGACGATGCAATTAAGCACTTTATATCACCTCCTATCCAATGGTCGTACGATGATAGATTATCCAAAAATGATGAAATATCTATCTTTTATTCAAGTGCCAAATTTTCCATCTTCTCATTGGTCTTTATCGAGTGGTTGGGAATGGGGAAAATATCTAGCATAAGTAGAACATGACGATATGAAAGAGAAGATTGCAAATGCTACATTTTGGTCACGGTATTTGGATGAAGTTACGGCTATTGATAATACTTCATGGATTTGCAAGAGCATTTATATGGTCAATGACCATATCAGGCATTCATATCTACTTGGAATTCATAAAATGACCAAAAGTTCTACAACAATAAATATTTATGAACTTGTTATTGATAGTTTGAAGGAAATTGGTGGTATGGATCATTCTATGATTGCAAAAAAGTTGGTATGTGTTGGAGTAGATGGAACATCAATAATTCAAGGAAAAAGGAATGGCCTTTGTGCTAGACTGCAACTATCAACTTCATTGTATATGCTTAGTATTCATTATATGACTCACAGGATGAATCTTTCATTTAAAATAGTGAGCAAATTTTCATTGGTTTCAAAGGTTGAATATCTTGTACGTGAGGTTCATGCATACTTTTGTCGGAGTCCCAAACGATTTTTAGAGTTTATATTTTTTTTCTAATGGTGTTACAAATGGAAAAAAAACTATTAAAATATGTTCATACAAGATGCATATCATTGAAGGGACCAACTGAAAGACTATTCAATGAATATGCATCCTTGGTAGGGGTGATGTATGAACATCTCTCAAGTGTAGAAAAATATCAACTCTTATATTTATACTAACTGATATAGAGACATTAATAAGATTGGAATTCTTCCTATGCTTCATGGAATAAATAACCTCGTGGAGATGGCTTAGAGTCGCATGATGTATATTGTTGGATACACAGGAGAAAGAAAATTTACATGTCTTGCATTGGTTAATTTGTATATTATGACAGTCTTTTACAGGTCTAGCATTTACAAATTGGCGTAAGATAATCAATATGGAAAACGATGATTTTTTTTGAGTTTTGATGAAAAAGGGATGATATGTATGGTAGTTCATGGGCATATGTTTTCCTTTTATTATAATGATACAATAGGAAGATCCACCAAACAGTGCCCCGTGTCAAGAGAACAATTTCATGATGTTTTAATTTCAGCGAGACACAACTTGATAGAAATTTCAAAATCACTTTCATCAGAGATAAGAGAACGGTTTCCTCGAGATGAATGGTTGGACTCCATGTCTATCGTATACCCTCAATATTGGAACCATAGTCCATTTTCAGATACTTTAAAGGTTGACTTTATAGAGAAATGTAATATTTTGCAGCGCCATTTTTTGTCAAGAGACCGAGATAAAAGGAAAACATATTCAAGGTATTTTAAATCGAGAAAAAATGATAGATCAAGCTCAATGATTTTCTACAACAATGTGGGACAAATTTTATCCGTTGGATAATAAAGAATATGGTGCATTTACAAGATTATGGACTAAGCTCGGTGGTGGCGAAATCCTATGGAAAAGAATGTCAGAATATTTCAAATTAGTGGATTTATGTCAAACCATGATTTTGGGATCAATGAATATGAGAGAATGTTTGGTGCACTGACATTCTTGAAGTCAAAATTGAGGAACAAGCTTAATAAAAATGTGGATACATGCTTAAGATTATATGTAACAAAGTATGAGGTTGAAAATTTTCCATATGAAAGAGCATTAGCTCTTTGGGGATCAGATCGTGAAAGAAGGGGAGAAAACAATATAACAAATTTCTCTAATGAACTTGATGTGGAACATAATGTTTCAGAAGGTCGTGTTCAGAATGTCGAAAATGAGGACCAGGGCCAGAGTGTGAATTGGAAAATGAATTTTACCTAAGATTGTATATGATCTAATACACATGAGGGACTCTTGAGTCTTATTTTGGTCCTAGTGTTCCATGTACAATTGCTGGTGATCACTATATGTGAATTTGAGGTTGTGTTTTAGGTAAAAATAGATTCTACATTGTACTTTTTTTGTTGTAACATTGATGATTTGAGCTACATTACCTTCATGCAACTTATTTTAATATTGATGTTTTGATATTTATCTCTTACCTTGTCTTTTTCTTGTATGTGACAGGAAATGACACTGGAATTTGAGAAAGCTAGGCCTAGGAGCTATCTCTTCACATAGATAGTGTCCTAACATTAAAGGATAAATAACTAATTTGACAACACTTTTGCTAAGCAATAATGAGGTCAGTCAAGTACAATTAGAGGAAATTTCAACTCAAAATGGGCCTCCTAAGGAAAGTTAATAAAAAAATATTTATTAATTTTGGAGGAGGAAAAGAAAAAAACTATTTTTTTGTTTGTATTTTCGACATATCTCCCTGTGTTTTTACTCAAATTTCGATCGAGACATCATCATCACGTTTTTTCAGGTATTTCTTATTTTTGGGGTAGCAGGGTCCGTTAAAAGTATGTTGAGTGGGTACTCGTTGGATGCGGAATTTAATTCCACATCCAACGAGCTCTCCCGATCAAAATTTGAGTAAAAACACAGGGAGATATGTCGATAATACGAACCAAAAAAGTAGTTTTTTTATGATACCTATCCCCAAATTTATATTAAAAAATTGTATAAGACCTATACGGTATTTCAAATTTAAAGCAATTTCATTGGCTAACACATGATGACATGGAATTTGAATTAGAGTTAAAAGGCCCATTTTGAGTTGAAATTTCCTCTAATCAGTGAAGCCATGTTGTTGTTTAGCACAGATATCTTGATAAATTTTATGGTTTGTTTATTGATTTTGTTTGAAGAATTTTGTCGATTTTTGAAGTTTGTGTGTACTTTGGTTAAATATTGTGTTAGTCCCTTGAGTGCTTCTAGTTCTTATTTGATGCTTGATTTAACCCTTTGTTGTAGCTTGAATCAAGAATGGTTTTAGTCAATTTCCATTAATTCAGGGTTTGAGAAAATATGTTTTTATTACCTTTTAGTTGCATGAATGAATTGCCTTCACTTTTTCGATTATTTTTTGTTGATTGTATATATTCTTTGTAAATACTTATCATTATTAAAAAAAAAGAGCTCTACATAGCTAAGCGGAGAGAAAATTGGTCTATGAACTAGGTTCCTATGCATTGATCATAGGATACCTATTGGAACGAGACCAACATTCATCTAATGCAATAATCAATTGGAATAATTACAATGCATAATTGTATTAGCCTCCACGACCACAATTGGCTAGTGGAGGCCAAGATCGAACATAATGTCTGATTCTATCAGTTTATCGATTAGTCAAGATTTAGGTCCCCACATGTCCATTTGAACATTAAGGGATGAGATAACAAGTGGAGTCCCCACTTGCCCTGAATCTAGTCAGTGTAGTTGTGTTTCATCAACACCTTCCAGCCGTGACTTGTGAGTCTATAGTTTTTGTTGTTGATGATGTGATTCATGTTATTTGACTAATGTTTTTGTTCCTCTATTTTTTAAGTAGGTTGAAAAGTATTTATGGTAGCAAGATCCCTATATGTCAATTTCAAAATGCATTTAAGGTAAAAATAGATTCTATATATTGTGTTTTTCGTTGTAACATTGATGATTGGAGCTGCATTTCCTTGATGTTAGTTATTTAAGATTGATGTTTTAATATTTAACTATTACATTGTCTTTCTTGTTTCTGACAAGAAATGAAGTTGGAATTCCATGAAGCTAGGGCCTATCTTTTCACATAGATAGTGTCATAGTATTAAAGGATAAATAAATAATTTAACGAGACTTCCACTAAGCAAGAATGAGCTCATTCTAGTACATGAAATTGTGTTAATGTCTAGCTTTGTACCTTGGAAAATTTCTATGGTTTGCTTACTGTTTATGTTTGTAATAGTTTGTCGATTGTGGAAGTTTGGGTTTATTTTGGTTAAAGATTGTGTTAGTCCCTTGAATGCATTATGATTCTAGTTCTTGTTTGATTCTTTACTAAAACCTTTGTAGTAGCTTCATTGGTTTCATTTGATTTCCTTTGATTCAACAGTTTGTGGAAATATGTTTTTATTTCTTACCCAACTGATACATTTCTTCATTTTATGTTCTCTTCGAGATTTTGTTAGACTCCTTAGCCATATATGGGACACTTCTTTTAATTGATGGATTTCTTGGCTTTCTGCAGTCTTGAGCTTTGTGACCAAATACATCACAGCTGTAACATTTTACAGTGTAACAAAATCTTGCAATATGTCCAGCATTATTCCATCTCCAACATCTTAACAAGTTCTTGGAATTTCCAAGACGTAATCTTGCATAGAATTTGAAGTTCAAAGCTTTGTGTTAGCCCCTTGAATGCTTCTAGTCCTCATTTGATGCTTGGTTTAACCCTTTGTTGTAGCTTGAATTAAAATTGATTTTATTTGATTTCCATTGATTCAGGGTTTGAGAAAATATGTTTTTATTACCTTTTAGTTGCATGAATTAATTTTTTTTCACTTTTTCGATTCTTTTATGTTGATTATATATTTTCTTTGTATATAGTTATTGTTATTAAAAAATAAATGAGCTCTACATAGCTAAGCGAAGAGAAAAATGGTCTATGCACTAGGTTCATATGCATTGATTGCAGCATACCTATTGACATGGGATCAACATTCATCTAATGCAATAATCAATTGACATAATTACAATGCATAATTGTATTAGCCTCCACAACCTCAATTGGATAGTGGAGGCCAAGATCGAGCATAATGTTTGATTCTATTAGTTTATCGGTTTGTCAAGATTTAGGTCCCCACATGTCCGCTGGACCATTAAGGGACGAGATAACAAGTGGAGTCCCCACTTGCCCTGAATCTAGTCAGTGCAGTTGTGTTTCACTAACACCTTCCATTTGTGACTCGTGAGTCTACATGTTCTATTGTTGATGGTATGATGAATGTTATTTGACTAATGTTGTTGTTCCTCTATTTTTACAATATTTTATAAATCGGTGAAAGATTCACAAGTTTTTACAATTATTTTTATAATGAAGTGAAATATTCACCAAGATTTTACAATATCTTATAACTTAGTTAAAGAATTGCCAATATTTTACAACATTATATAATAAAATAAAAGATTTGCCAGGATTTTAAAACATTATATAATAAAAAGAAAGATTTGCCAAAATTTTTATATATACATATTATATTATTGATAAAATTGCCTTCAAATTTTCTTATATATCAGAGAGATTCGTCCATTTTTTATACATATAAATCTAGGGAGTTCTTAAAATCATCCATGATGATGGTACACTTTTATAGGCATTGGGTGGCCATGAGAGTGAAACAAGTGTGTCTTTTGACTCTTCATTAAATGATAAACTTACTTATTAATAATTAGTTATCTTTATTATTAATATGACTCATGTTTATTATTATTATTATTATGTAACATTTCCACCCTCTTAAAGAATGTTTCTTGATCAAAGCATAATAAATTGGATTCTCTCTAACTAAACATGCTTCCCTGGTGTAGACATCTTTGTCTTTGACTACTTGTAGAAATCCACCATCTTTGTCTTTGACTACCTGTAAAAAAATCACCTAAGCTTCCAAATTGAGCATTCACAAGATTCTTATTGGAATCTAATCCATCATGGTTAGAGAATATGAACAGTTATCAGGGAGTCCTTCCAAATTTGGAACCCAAGGGTCCCTTCTCATTATATTTATGTCCATTGAAATATGGTGTTTTCAGGTCTAAATCAGTGTTTTTAATTGGCTTTGTGTTCAACCATTTGTGGATGTGCCCTATAGGGCTTCCGACAGTGGTATCAAAGCCATTACAAATCTTGTGGATTTTGTTATTCTACAAAACTCTGCCATATTTTCTCATGGTTACTTGGGCCAGCTCAGTCTAAGTAGGTGTGCCTGCTCCTCCTCAATCTGCCACCAAATACCAAATACCCCATTTTTGTATGCTCAGACTTACAAATCTGTGTACCTGGGCATTCATAGCTATTCTCCTCTCTCCGAGTGGTGTCCTCTTTGCAGAATCTACTAAAACGGTAACCTATTGTATCTCTCACATCTCATCCTCTCTGCATTTGAAGATTGCAAAGATTTGAAGATTGTGAAAAGTTGTATCGCTCCATTTAGTGTTGCTATGCGTGGTTGCATCTCCTCCAATCACAAGTTTTGAATGGTTTGAAACTCGAACCCTAGCTACTTAAGTGTGTTGAATGTGTCTGCTTGTGGTAAGACGTAGATAATGGCGGCATATTCCAGTATACCTACAACTTGAACTTCTCTCTGTGAACTTCGAGTGAAGACTCACGACTCTCTCCAACTATTCATACTCCTCTCCAACTACTCATGCTTACATAATTCATTGGCTTGTATCTTGTCTTGTTGGACCATGGAAGAGAGATCACAAGATTAAATGTAAGACAACAACAACCCTGTCTAACTACTCATGCTTATTTTGCTCTTTACATAATTCATTGGCCTGTGTCTTGTCATTGTTGGACCATGGAAGAGATCAGATCACAAGATTAAATTTACGACATGAACAGCTATAGCCGTGAACTCCAATCTCTTTATGGCTCCAGTTATCATCTCCTGGTGCATATGTGTGACATGTCCTGTATTTGATGAGCTCACAGGTGAAATGCACTAAGATGAGGCCTCTCCACCTGCACGAGCCATCAGACGAGATAGAGTGAAAGATGTGTTGCAGGTGATGAGATTTCCTAACATAGCACCATAGTTCCAGTTCGTGTGCATGAATATTGTGATTGACGCTGTGAAGAATTCTAGACTCTTAACAAAACTCTGAACTGAGTAAAGACGTGTTCAACCCCAGACACGCATAACTTAACCGAAGCCGAACAATTATCTTGCTTGCAAATCAAACTATGGCGGTGTGTGAATTCCAATAATTACTCCGGAGGAGGAAATGAAGCCGCCACATTGGGATGCCGACGCATTGCATCCAAGTGTCGTAAGTGCACTTAGACACTTAGAATTCAGAGCCACATCCGCCAAGCTCATCTGTGAACATAAGAAGAAGGTTCCCTTGCTGCCAATCTTTTCCATCTCCTTATCGATCTTTATGAAGTGGATAGCTTGTCAAGCTGTGTAGATTTATATCAGACTACGTGGAGAATTTTGGAGTGACTACATTGCCTGATCGAGACTAGTCATTCTCCCTTTGGTTTCACTATTCAAATACTTGCATAGAACAAGCTGCATATGGCCTAGAGAAATAGCTAATGACTGTGTATTATTGTTGTGTCTGAGTAATAAATATTATTGAACATATCATTGTGTTGATCTAAGACTTACATCTCTTCCAATGACCACGAAATGAGCCCTACGTTGAACATGGAGCTGTAAAGTTGTGATACCTAAACCCTAATATGTGAGATTAGCGCTGTCTGGAGACTTGCATCGGTGGTATTCCTGATTGAAGAGCGGTTGCTGCTCATTTGTGAAGACCCATCTCCCAACTACATTGACATGCTATCATGACCTACGTGTATGGAACATTGAAATTGCATGAAGAAATATGTAGTCTGTGTGCTCACCACTTGTGAGAATTGGGAATTCTTCTCCTTGTGCTATCGCAGTTTTCCATACGGATTCTTGGCACAATGGTATGAGGTCAGTGGAAATAAATAAAATATTGTTTTGTATTTTAACATTTTAAATGTTTGGAATCTATAATTTTAGCAGTTGAAAATTGCAATTGGAGTCGTTGGAAGTCGAAGCGAAGCGTTGGGTCTGTTGAAGACTCTTCAGTATAGCTACAAATTGATTTTGTTGGTGTCCTCACTTACTGATGCATTTGCGACCCCTCATTTCGAGTCTGCAATTGTTTATGATACCTCTAATACATTGGCCAAAGATTGAAGACTGCTAATCCGAAAGCAGTTTGCTCACTACACCAACTTGGAGATCTGTAAAAGCTTGGAAGTTGTAACTCGCTTGGTATATAGCATAAGCATGCTGTTTAGGGCTTGATTTGTTGTGATTCTTATATTTTATGTGGCTGTGCCTATTATAATTATCGGTGGGGATCCCGATCATGGTTTGGAGTAAACATATGTATGGCTTTTATCATGGTGAGCACAATACTTGATTATGAGTAATGCTCTTTTGATGCGTGGAGTGAACAATGACTCATGAGTAACTAAATCAAGGGATATTCGAAGCAGATTTAAGTAAGGGAAGAATGTTTCATTGCCTCATGGAAATCCCTTTTCAAAATTGGAGCGGCTTCAAGTGGTGGCAACCATTTAGAAAATTTGTATGTTGCATCATCATTACTCACCAAAAGGACATAGAGGTAAAGTATTAATTCATTTTCGAAGCTCAATTCATTCACATTCAAAATTGTAATTTGCAAATTGTTGTTTTTTAAGTTTTATTGTGTTTTTTTGTAATTGCATGTGTTTTATGTAAGTGTTAAAATTGAAAGAAAGATTGTATTGTACTTGGGTACATTCTCGGATGAGACAGATACATTTCTTTCTTTTGAGTTTGAGTCTTGTTTGTAAAAGGGAGGAGTTGCAAGAAGCCCTTTTGAATCTATGTGAGTTTTTTTAATTCATCAAGGCGAAAATGAATGTTTAGTAGAGTTGGTGAACACTCTACTTCTCTCATCTCTTGACAACATTGTCATTGTCAACAAGACCACCCTCACTCACATTCAAGATTGTGTGCAAGATTCAAAAGACACACAGCTTGAGTCACATATATGAGCAGAAAGACATTATGAACATGTTCATGTTCAGAAAAATCCTCTTCATAACTTCATTCAATTGCCTGCACATATTGACACCACTTCAAAATCACATAAGCAAATCAATGGCACCCCATCAAAAGAAAAAGAAAACGAAGATAAAGTTATGCATACAGAGGTTCCACTTGTTCCCCAAGCCCATCATGAGACCTCGGGAAGAGATCATCCACAACAAACACAAAATTAGTCTTGGATATGACAAGGAAGTGATAGTTCACATTCCTGATTTCTCTAAGCCTATCCATTCCAGAGTGATGGATTCCTCAACAAAATTTCATCTTCATCCACTCCAGTTTAGAGTTTGACATGACAACACTGTGATCGAGTTGGCCATATGATATCAGTGTTTTGATCGTAACCCTTTCAAACATTGTTGAAAAAAAGCTCATTCTTAGACACACTAGAGCAAATATATTTTTGTTTTCATTCATATTTTCAACATATCTCCTTGTCATTTTACTCAAATTTCGAGTGTGGACACTCATTGGATGTAGAATTAAATTCCACATCCAATGAGTACCCACACTGCATACTTTTGACAGACCCCACCCCACTAAAAATGTGAAATACATTAAAAATGTGAGGCGGGGTCCGTAAAAACATGTAACATGTTTTTTAATGTATTTCATTGTTTTAGTGGGGTGGGGTCCATCAAAAGCATGCAGTGTTGGTACTCGTTGGATGCGTAATTCTGCATCCAACGAGTTCTCTCACTCGAAATTTGAGTAAAATGGCACGGAGATATGTTGAAAATACGAATGAAAATAATTTTTTTCTCTCTTCCTCCAAAATTCATAAATGTTTTTTATTATTATATGCCAAGTCAAACATTATGGTTGACTCTTTTCTTGAAATTCTTTTGGTTTTTTTATTCAATGGTTTTTTTATGAGATGGTTTGTTTTCTTACGAGATGGCTCGTTTTCTTATAAGGCCCATTTTAGACCCCAAATTTGCTCTATTAGATGTTTCATTATGAAGAAACCTAAAAAAAGATTCACTATGGGTGGATCAATTCTTGGCAATGGTCGTCAACATCCAAGAAGATATATATGCCATATAGAAGAGTTTATTCACAAGTATTGACACATGTTGCAGTTCAAAGATCTCATTCTCTCACTTTGTTCTTGATAGGGGGGAATGATAAACAATCGCAAACACGCAAGTGACAACAAGCGAACATGAACAAGCGATCCTACATCAGATCCAAAGCCTCGATCCAACCATACTCGGCATTTTATCCAAAGCTAGATCGAAATTCATGACTATGCATTTAGTAGAATATTGCACCAGATTCTACTAACCTTTCGAAATGTTCAACCAAGAATCTTTGAGCCTTTAAGCAAAGTTCCAAGGTTTGACGTCAGTCTAAACCACCTTCAAGGTTCATGATTTTCCAGTTGTCGAGATATAGAGTTTGAAGGTTAGCTTTAAACCACCCACGTAATAGAAGACTTCAACTTCTGTTATCCCCCTTTAATTGGTGGTCAACCAAAACCACCACTTTAGAGAACACTTGTTCTTAGCAGGAGAATTCAACTTCTGCTAACTTTCTTGGCATAGTTAGATTACCAATCCTTTTATTCAACCCTCTTTTCTTGTAGTCATATGCACCCCTTCAGATTAATGGGGGTTTGTTGGAATCTAATCCATTGAGGTTAGAGAATATGAAAAGTTACGAGGGAGTCCGGGAAATGCCTTGGGAATTTGGAACCCAAGGGTCCCTTCTCATTGTATTTATGTGCATTACATAATGAGAAATATTTTGTGTTCATGCCTAAATTTGTGTCCTTAATTTGGATTTATGTTCATCCATTTGCCTATGTACCCTGTATGGCTTCTAATAGTTCTTTTGCAAGGTGTGCACCGGACCTTGAAGTCTTTCAACCTCGTGATTTAACTGAAAATTTTGATTCTTTTTGGGCATACAATTCTCTTGATTTTTTTGTTATATGTTTTTTCGTGCTTCTTCCTTTTATTCTCATGGTCTTAATTCACATTCCCTTGGGAATGGAATCTTTACCATACAATTTATAATGTTATCATGTGAGTGAAATTCCATGAATTGTTTTTCGAGGTTAGTGGTACAAGGGCCTAGTTGTGCTAACCATTTTACACCTAGCACAATCTCTACCCCTTTGAGTGGTATCACATAAAATCTTTATTGTAGTTCCAATCCGTATATTTGAATTGAGATTTTATGACATTATCCTATGTCATTGAAATGATTTCTATCAACAAACTTTACAGTGAGGTCCCTTGTGGCGTAAACAAGAAGGTTTAACTCTTTAGTGACATTGATTTCTACACAATCATGAGTACTACTAGAATCTACAAGGATTACTAGTTGCTTATTTTTTACAAATCCAATGAGCTTAAGTGTCTTAGGCTATGAATTGGTTTTAATTGTAGATTGGATTGTCGTTTTTTGTGACTCTTATTTTGGAACCTTGACCTCATTAGTCTTCCTAAGATGAGGAGTGGTATAATTGTAGCCCCTTGCATTTTAATTTTTTCAATATTTCCCCCTTGCAACACAGTGTCATCACGACTATTTGATATTGTGCATGAAATTGATGATAGTGATACTTTTTGTGGTGTTTCGTCATAGTCCAAATTTTATTTGTATGCTACATGTTATCGCATATATAGTAGTCGACCTACCATATTCTATTTTTTTTATTCCAGTACACTTTTTCATCCAGTTCCCTTACATATGAGATGTTGAGATGAACATCTATGATGGATCACTATTTGATGATAGACTATAGTACTTTCCCATGCCATGACTGAGTCTTAGGACACTCATATTTGAGGATTGATGTAGCCATTTAGCCATTTACAGAGTAGTCGATATTTCCTAGAGTTGCAGCAGCAGTATCTCAGTGGATAGATGTTGGTTCAGATTGGTTATTCACAGGTATATGACTCATCAGGTATTATCTCGTGTTATGGTTATTATTTCTTTTATACTCATTCTTGTGACATGTATTAGCATTTAGTGTCATGATCTGGTGATCATATAAATATGTGGACCTGGTTGTATTGATATTATGTATGTATGTCCCTACTTAGACCTAGAATTTCTTGACCCATACTCATTGGTTTTTCCCTCCTTAGGGAGAATAGAGGTGATCATCCCCACCATACTTTGGCTTGCTAGTGTGGGTCTCATACTTCACTATCTCCACCCATCCATTACCTTCCAGTTATGTTTATATCCCGACCTACTACTTGAATTGTGGCATGGAGGACCTTTCCCCACTATAGCCTCTTTGTTGGATAAGCCTCCATGTTTATTTGTGTCTCGGCTCTGAGTTGCCTAGGTTGTGTTGGTTAAACCTAAAAACAATAGCATTGCCATCAATACAATGTATATGCAAATGAAATGAATGTATTGTGAAAATCCCATTCATGAAAAGAAGTGTATTTGAGCATACTTGAATGCAAGGCAAGCCTAATGAAATTGGATTTGAAGTGTAAAACCCATGTAACAAGTTTTTTTTAAACACACATGGAGCATGAATCCTTAATAAACAAAAATCCGTGTAACAAATGTCCATGATAAAAGATATGGAATCTCGAAGGCCCAAAAAGCAATGGTTCTTAAAAGTTATATCTAAATATTGCTGGCCTCACTTGTATTTGATATGGATTGTTAGCATTTGTCAAGGTGAATAAGCACCTCTGAACGTAACTTACCCATTTGTGAGACACTACCATCCCCTATGTTATCGCTTGTCTGGTATATGCTAGAGTGAGTATCCCCTTTCCATATCCAAAGACTCACAGTGTCAAGTTGGTAGTCACCCTGTGTTATTGCTTGTCCGACATATTTCCTTTTGATTTTTAGCCTTCATCCTTCACTAGCAAATTGATTACAACTATGAAGTGAGTATGGTCTTGGAAGTCTAGTCTAAGTCATAATTAATAATTAACAAAACTCTATATATTTGGTTGGTAGATCACTAGTGAAATGATTGCTACTTGTTATAATTGTTACTTGAATGATTTTTAGAGCATGTCTTAACCTCTAACACTGGAAACCGTGTGATGTTATCCTGGGCCATATTATTGGTCATGTTGACTAGGTATTCAACATTATTTGATCATTTACAGATTATTATTATTTTATCTGTCTTGGCATATTAGATATTGTACATGATCATGCAGAGATCTGTAGGGTGTATGAGTATATACCTTAGATGGATTTGGGCTCCCTCAGTCCAATGAGACAGATTTGTTTTCAGTTCCAGTGATTTCAATGACAATAACAACCAAAAAATCATGAATAAAAGAGCAACACAATATGTAATCAAGGAAAAAAACCTAAAGGTCTAAATATTGCTACAATTCTAGAGGTAGTGGAGACTCAACGAAAGCTCAATACCAATACTTGATAGTTTCAATTCTTGTCCACCAACATCAATCACATCACCATGCTTAGAATTGTCTGAATTCCAACACCATTTTATCCTCCATTTTCTCTTCTTAGATATGTATTCAAACATCTTCATAGATCCTATAAGCCTCTAGTACTGGACCTTGAAAATATCTATGGTTTCAAGCGGTCAACTAATGTTTAATGGAAAACGACCACAGGTTGGGGAGAGAAAATCGGAATCAATCTAAGGTACAAATTCATGTGAGAATTTTGAAAGAATCTCATAATATATTGAGAAATGCTGGTGAAATTTTGAGGTATATATTAACTATGGGAGAGACCTTGTACCAAATGTAATCAAATATTGCACAATCTATCTTCAAGTTGGAAGCCAATATTAAAAGACGTGGAAGTTTCTCTGTTCGAATATTGGTCAATACTGAGAGGGGGGGTGAATCAGTATTGTTAACTTTCTACCATTTTAACCACTTATTAGAATTTAATCAAAAGATATAATCAACAAGATACACAAAACACATATTTTTATCGTGGAACCCCAATTGGGTAAACCACCAATACTTCCTATTACTGCAAAAGTTTATTTACAAATAGTTTTGCTTGCTTCTACAAACGGTATGGTATTACACCCTATTTACCACAACTACTGGAAGGAGGCTACGATCCCCTGGTTTATCAACTTCTACTGAAATGATACAACGACACCCTATTTACTAGCTACCACTGGAAGGAGGCTACGACCCCCTGGTTTATCAACTGCTACTAAAAGGATGCTACGACACCCTATTTACCATCTTCCACTAGAAGGAGGCTACAACCCCCTGGTTTATCAGCTACTACTGAAAGGATGCTACGACACCCTGTTTTGTCAGCTACAACTGACACAATGCTCCTACACCCTATTTATCAGCTTCTGTTGGAAGGAGGAAACAACCCCTTGCAGGATTGTTTCCTGTCGTAGCTCCACCTTTCCACCCTAATATGTTATTAGTAAAACCCTAGATTTCTTTTCCCCTCATTATCTATCATACTTACTGATCTCTGCTTCTTCTTCTATCTGCTGAACCATCGAGACACACCTCTCCACTTCAATCTTATACTATATATATACATTCTTCATTCTTTACACCTTGTACCTTTTCATACTAGTCATACCCTTTCTTCCTCATACCTTCTCAAAAAATCAGTTTGATAAAAACATAATCCAGAATTATGTTAAACATTTAACCTTTACAGCCTTATAAATCGAACTCATGTTCTTTCATCCTAACACCTCTTCAAATCTCTAATCTTGATATTAATTTTGTTTCTTACTATTTTAATATTTATTTTATTTAACTGTTAAATTAATTGAATTAATTTAACCTTCCCTAGTCATCCACGGGATTCTTCATATGCGTGTTATCCCGAAGGCATTGGTTTTGCCATGTTAAATGGTTTATCAGAGCAGAGAGATGATTTGATGGGTTAACTTAGGGCGCTATAAGAGGAGGGGGTGGTCCAGTCACTTTCTTTTACCATTTTACCCCCCTCCCAGAGAGCTTGGTAGGATCATTTGGACAATGCAGGCACTCCAGGTGGCAGTTTGAGCAGGTTCACAGTTTCTGAGGCATATTAAAAATGGTTAAAATGGCTACTAAGGAATTCGATTTGGGCTACTGAGGGAAGGAAATGGCATAGGATTATTTTTTATCATGAGTGTGATGTATTCCACCCCTTCTCCAGCAGTTTCAACATTTAGGGGGGCCTACACCCAAATCTCCGGCACGTTTTATGATTTTTTGGAGCTTTTGGAGGTTCACAATTTTCCCAGAGAGGCACTATTTTTCACCTAGAGTTATTTTTTATCTATAGTGTGCCATGGTTACACACTAGGGGTGTTATACATTACCCCCTAGACCCACCATGAGCTTTATTCATGTTTATTTTGTCATATTGAGTGGGATCTCCTCTCCTAGGGCGATTTTGTCCATCGATGTGTTATATTATTATATTGATCCATGTACTTTATGTTGAGCTCATATCAACCATTGATTAGAAAATTTTGAAATTTTAATATTATCCATCCAGTCAAAAGGTGGTTAGGATTTTGGTATCTTTCCATCCTATTTAAAGGAGAGAGCTTCTCATTGTAAAGGGGTCTTTGGCTCTTGGAATCTTGATAATAGAAAAACTTTTTTGTGGAAATTCTTGGGTCTCCTTTGCATCTGGTGTTCTTCGATGGTGATTGGAAAGTCTATTGCATCCTAGCATTTGAGTATTTCTGGTGATATCTTATTTTCATGGAAACTTTGTCTTTGTCTACAGGGGGGCGTCTTCACTTGGGCGTTTTTGCAGGGCTTCCTCAACTCGCTTGTTTGGCATCGCTTGTGTCAGGGGGTTATCATTAGTATCATTGAGATCTATGGTTTTGTCTTGTTATTTATTCTATATCATTTTTCCATTTATCTTGATGCATCAAATTTGATATTGTTGACGTTTGTTGTGCAGGAGGGAGGGCGCATTGGCTTCCTTGGGAAAATCGATTTTGCATAGAATACTCATCCAAATATTCTCAAATTGATCAGGAAGGCATAGATCATCATCATCAAGGAATACAAAAGGTTATCCAGGTAAGATCCACGGGTTATTTCTTCTTTTCTTGGTTCCAATGCATTGGCGTCATTATTTTACTGTAAAAACCCTCACTTAAAATAATAGGAAATTTTTACGGATCAAACAGCTTGATCAATTGGAAAACCATTTCTAGGTATTGTAGATAGGGTCAAACCCAAAGTGAGTTCTCCTAGGCGTCATGCTTGGGTGACTCCACAAGGCCCAAACTCCAAGGCACTAATCCCTCAAACCCTAGCGCATTCCTCACTTGGACAATTTTTCATGTGTTTTGATCCTATCTCTGAGGCTTGGGTACTTTGATAATGTCATACCTTTCATCAATTCTATCCATTGGTCCTAGATAGCCCCAATATTTTCCTTAACCTCCCTGCATTGGACATGGTTCCCAAGGCAGTGGATATTTTCATCATTTGTTGGTACCTTGATCCTAGATCTAGTAGTAAAACCCATAAGTCACTTGTATCAAATTCAACCTTGGATCAAATTCACACTAACTTCTTGATCCAAACCATAACTCACCTTGTGACTTCATTGATAGATCTAGGGTTTACTTCACCGTACACCTTACGTATTTCATCTTCCATTGATTTGATCTGGTGTCTTGGTTTGATTTAAACAATTTGTCTTTGCAAGATGTTGATGTTATGAAGTTAGAAATCCCTCTCAAGAAGAATTTCAATAGACATGATGAATATAAAGGTAAAAGATCTGAACCAGTAGATGAGGTCATAGAGATCAACATTGGAACCCCAATTTCTCCTAAAATGATTAAAATCAGAAAGAATGCTTCACCAAAGGAAATAAAATCTATTGAAAATCCAATAAGAGAGTACACGGATGTTTTTGCTTGGACGTATGATGATCTTAAAACTTTTGATCCTGCCATTATTGAGCATACTATCCCATTGAATGAAGGAGAAAAACCTCATAGACAAAATTTGTGAAATATTAATCCTAAGCTAGCTCCCTTGATTAAAAAAGAGCTTGAAAAGGTGTTAGCTGCTGGAATTATCCGACTAGTCTGACACACCACTTGGGTTTCTAATCCCGTGATTGTGAGAAAGAAGAGAGGTGAAATCAGGATATGAATAGATTTTAGAAATCTAAATCAAGCGTCTCTTAAACAAAACTACCCTTTTCCAAACATGGAGAATTTATTGCAAAGTGTTACAAGCGCAGGAATGTAGCAATGTTAGATGGTTTTTTCGGATACAATCAGGTGTGTATTAAAAAGGAAGATAGAAAAAACAACTTTTACAATTCCAGGGGAACTTTTGAGTACATAAGAATGCCTTTCAGATTATTAAATGTTGGTTCAACTTTTCAAAGAGAGATGGATTAAGCCTTCAATGAAATCATTGGAAATATTATCACCATTTATCAAGATGACCTAACAATTTTCTCCAAAGAACGAGACGATCATGTGAAACATTTAGGGGAATTTTTTTATCCATGCAGAAAGTTTTGTATATCTTTGAATCCCAAAAAATCCACTTTTGGAATTGATGAAGGTGATTTATTAGGACATATTGTTTCTAAAGAAGATATCAGGATAGATCCTGAGTGTGTCCAAGCCATTAATACTATTGTTGCACCCCATAATGTTTCTTCCCTGCAATCCTTCTTTGGAAAAATAAACTTCGTTCAGAGATTCATTACGAACTTAGCAGAGTTATCCAAGCCTCTAAATGCTCTTCTTAAGAAAGATGTGAAATTCATTTGGGATAAAGCCTATGAATCATCATTCATTAAACTAAAGAAATCCATTTCAACTGCTCCTGTCTTAGCATGTCCTAATTACACCAAGGAATTTTCGATCTATTCATACGCTTCTGAAGATACCATTGCTGGAGTTATGTTACAAAAGAACAATGAAAATCATGAGCAACCCATAGCTTGTATGAGAAAAAACTTGAGAGATGTTGAATTAAAATACCTTACTACGGAAAAGCAAGCCTACGCTTTAGTCAAATCCCTAAAAGGTTTCAGAACTTACACATGGTACTCTAAAATTAAAGCTTGCGTGCCCTATCAAGCAGTTAAGGATGTTTTATCACAAGCAGATGGTATAGGTGTTAGAGGAAACTGGATTTCATGAATCCAAGAATATGATGTAGAGATCAAACCCATTAAAATTGTGAAAGGTCAAGGTTTGGCCCAATTATTAACTGAGAAAGGTAGTAGTCATGCAATTAATCTTGCTAGTGAGCAAAAATCCCATATTTTGCATATTGATGAAGACCATGAATGGTATAAGGATATTATCTATTTTTTGATAAATTTGTCTTGCCCTGATTATTTGATAGACCACCAAAGGAGAGACTTAAGGTTGAAGGATGAAAAGTATATATTAACTCAATATGGTCTTGGTTGGAGGAACCCTGATGGGATAGTTTTGAAATGTGTTAAAACCATCATTAAGGAAATGCATGCAGGTGTTTGTGGTGGACATTATGTACCTAGAATAACTTCCACAAAGATTATGAGAGAGGGATATTATTGGCCAACACTTTTCAAGGATGTGTTCTCTTTTGTGAGAACATGTCAAGAGTGTTCGTTGCAAGCTTTGCTGCTAAACCCGGTTGTAATAGAAACTCCTTTTCAATAGTGGGGTGTGGATTTTATTGGGCCTTTTTATTAGAATTCAAGTAATGGATATAAATAGATCTTTACTTGCACGGACTACTTTACTCGATGGGTTGAAGCTATACCAACTAAGAAGTGCACAAGTGCAGTAGTCATCGAATTCCTGGAAGAAAACATTCTATCTCGGTATGGATGTCCTATAAAGATAACCACTGACAATGCTAAAGATTTTAGCAAACTAGAGATGTCAAATTTTTGCATGAATTATGGAATTACACTATCCCATTCATCCAACTATTATCCCCAAGGCAATGGTCTTGTTGAATCCAGTACTAAGAATTTGATTAAGCTTTTGAAAAGAATGGTTGGAGAAAATAAGAGAAGTTGGGATAACAATTAAAGCATGCATTGTGGGCTGATAGAATGACAGTAAAAAGAATCATAGGAAAAACTCCTTTCGAATTTGTTTATGTGCAAAATTGTAGGCTTCCAAACAATCTACAAATCCCAATATATGAATTGTTGCAACAATGTACTTCAGATCAGAAAGCATTTCAAGAAAGAATTGACAAGTTAGTGGAACTTGATGAAGTAAGAAGGATGGCATTTGACAAAATTGTTATTGAACCAGAGAGAGTCAAGGGAACTTTTGATCAAAGAACAAGAGATGTAAAATTCAGAATAGGAGACATAATCTTGCTATGGGATAAATTAAAGGAGAAACCTGGAAACCATGGAAAGTTGGAAAAAATATGGATGGGTCCTTATCGAGTATCAAGTATAGCCAGAAAAGGATCAGTTTATTTGGAGAATTTGGATGGAGATGAATTTGAACTTCCCGTGAATGGGATTTTACCAAAGCACTACTTCCCGCCCATTGCAATGGAGTCTTGTATTTCCTGATAGATTAGAGTAGGTAGGACCTGAATAAGCCTCTTTTGGGAAGTAGTTTTTATCTTTTTAGTCGGGCACCTTTTGTTTCATCCCTAAGCTTGCATTTGAAGCTTTTAGTGTAGTTCTGGGTATTTATCTTTTTCTTGCACAATAAAATTAAACTCCATTCGAGTTATTAGATTAGATTTACTTCCAGCTTTTGAGTTTCATGCACTTCAGTTTCAGTACTTTCTTTTATCTACGCATTGTTCTGATGACTGGTCTGTGAGTTTGGTATAGCTTTGGACATTTTTGCAGGTATGGGATGACATTTGGATAGCTGTTGCAAAGCTAGAGTGATGGATCAAGGATACGAGTAGTAGAGTGCGAGGACCATAGATTTTGAGGTTCTCAAGCACTCTATTCAGCAGAGTACTTATCCCAGTTGGAGCCAAATGTTATCACATATATAGTAGTCAGGCTACCATATTCTATTTTTTTATTCCAGTACACTTTTTTAGCCAGTTCCCTTACATATGAGATGTTGAGATGAGCATCTATGATGGATCACTATTTGATGATGGACTATAGTACTTTCCCATGCCATGACTGAATCTCAGGACACTCATATTTGAGGAATGATGTAGCCATTTAGCCATTTACAGAGCAGTCAATATTTCTCATAGTTGCAGCAACAGTTTTTCAGTGGATAGATGTTGGTTCAGATTGGTTATTCGCAGGTATATGACTCAACATGTATTATCTTGTGTTATGGTTATTATTGCTTTTATACTCATTCTTGTGACATGTATTATCATTTAGTGTCATGATCTAGCGATCATATAAATATGTGGACCTAGTTGTATTGATATTATGTATGTATGTCCATACTTACCTATAATTTCTTATCCCATACTCATTATTTTTTCCCTCCTTAGGGAGAATAGAAATGATCATTCCCACCATACTTTGGCTTGCTAGTGTTGGTCTCATTGTTCACTATATCCACCCATCCATTACCTTCCAGTTATCTTTATATCCCAACCACTACTTGACTTGTGGCATGGGGGACCTTTCCCCATTATAGCCTCTTTGTTCGATAAGCTTCCCTGTTTATTTTTGTCTCAACTCTGAGTTGCCTAGGTTGTGTTGGCTAAACCTTAAAAAAATAGCGCTGCCATCAATACAATGTATATGGAAATGAAATGAATATCTTGTGAAAATCCCATTCATGAAAATAAATGTTTCTGAACATACATGAATGCAAGGCAAGACTAATGAAATTGGCTTTGAAGTGTAAAACCCATGTAACAAGTGTTTTTTAAACACGCATGGAGCATGAAGCCTTAATAAAAAAACAATCCGTGTAACAAATGCATGGATCAAGGCCATGGAAACTCGAAGGCCCAAAAAGCAATGGTTCTTAAATGTTATGTCTAAATATTGTTGGCCTCACTTGTATTTGATATGGATTGTAAGCATTTTTCAAGATGAATAAGCACCTCTAAACGTAACTTACCCATTTGTGAGACACTACCATCCCCTGTGTTATTACTTGTCCAGCATATGCTAGAGTGAGTATCCCCTTTCCATATCCAAAGTGTCACAATGTCAAGTTGGTAGTTACCCTTTAGCCTAGCCTTTTGATTTTTAGCCTTCATCCTTCACTAGAAAATTGACTACAACTATGAAGTGAGTAAGGTCTTGAAAGTCTAGTCTGAATCATAATTAATAATTAACAAAACTCTATATATTTGGTTGGTAGATCGCTAGTGAAATGATCATTACTTGTTATAATTGTAGCTTGAATGATTTTTAGAGCATGTCTTAACCTCTAACACTGGAAGCAGTGTGATGTTATCCTGGGTCATATTATTGGTCATGTTGAATGTGTATTCAAAATTATTTGATCATTTATAGATTATTATTATTTTATTTGTCTAGGCATATTAGATATTGTACATGATCATGCAGAGATCTGTAGGGTGTATGAGTATATACCTTAGATGGATTTGGGCTCCCTGAGTCCAATGAGATAGTTTGTTTTCAAATTCGGTCAATTACAGTGATGGTCTGTCTCACTATACCATTCTGGTGCAGTTTTACCATGTTTAATGGCTTATCAGAGCAAACAGATGATTTGATGGGTTCACTTAGGGAGCTGTATGAGGAGGGGGTGGTCCAACCACTTGTTTTTACCATTATACCCCCCTCCCATAGATCCTAGTGGGCTTAGTTGGACAACGCAGGGACTCCAAGTGGCAGTTTTAGCAGGTTCACAGTTCCCGAGGCAGATTAAAAATGGTTAAAATGGCTGCTAAGGAATTTGATTTGGGCTATTGAGGCAAGGAAATGGAATGGGATGAGTTTTGATGATGAGTGTGATGTATTCCACCCCTTCTCCTTTAGTTTCAGCATTCAGGAGGACCTACACCCATCTCCCTGGCATGTTTTATGATTTTTTGGAGTTTTTGGAGGCTCGCGACTTTCCCAAATAGGCACTATTTTGCACTTAGATTTATAATTTATCTATATTGTTCCATGGGGACACACTAGGGATGTTAGACATTACCCCCTAGACCCACCATGATCTTTATTCATGTTTATTTTGTCATATTGATTGGGATCCCCTCTCCTAGGGTGATTTTGCCATTGATGTGTTATATTATTATATTGATCCATGTACTTTATGTTGAGCTCATCTTAACCATTGATCAAAAAATTTTGATCTTTTAATCTTAGCCATCCATTCAAAAGGTGGTTAGTATTTTGGTATCTCTCCATCCTATTTAAAGGAGAGAGATTCTCATTGTAAATGGGTCTTTGGCTCTTGGAATCTTGATAATAGAAAAACTTTTTTGTGGAAATTCTTGGGTCTCCTTTGCATCCGGTGTTCTTCGATGGTGATTGGAAAGTCTATCGCATCCTATCATTTGAGTATTTGTGGTGAGATCTATATTTTCGTGGAAACTTTGTCTTTGTCTACAGGGGGGCTACTTCACTTGGGCATTTTTGTAGGGCTTCCTCAACTCGCTTGTTAGCCATTGCTTGTATCAGGGGGTTATCATTAGCATCATTGAGATCTATGGTTTCATCTTGTTATTTCTTCTGTAGCATTTTTCCATTTATTTTGATGCATCAAATATGATATTGTTGGTGTTTGTTGTGCAAGAGGGAGGGCACATTGACTTCCTTAGGCAAATCGATTTGCATAGAATACTCATCCAAATATTCTCAAATTGACCGGGAAGGCATAGATCAGCATCATCAAGGAATCTACTAGGTTATCCAGGTAAGATCCATAGGTTAGTTCTTCTTTTCTTGGTTCCAATCCATTGGCATCATTATTTTACTGTCAAAACCCTCACTTAAGATAATTAGAAAAATTTACGGATCAAACTGCTTGATCAATTGGAAAACCATTTCTGGGTATTGTAGATCGGATTAAACCCAAAGTGGGTTCTCCTAGGTGTCATGCTTCGGTGACTCCACAAGGCCCAAACTCCAAGGCACCAATCCCTCAAACCTTAGCGCATTCCTCACTGGCCAATTTTTCTTGTGTTTTGATCCTATCTATGAGGCTTGGGTACTTTGATACTGTCATACCTTTCATCAAGTCTATCCATTGATACTAGATAGCCCCAATCTTGTCCTTAACCTCTGTGCATTGGACATGGTTCCCAAGGCAGTGTATATTTTCATCATTTGCTGGTACCTTGATCCTAGATCTAGTAGTAAAAAACATAAGTCACTTGTATTTCAACCTTGGATCAAATTCACACTTCATAAACTTCTTGATCCAAACCATAACTCACCTTGTGACTTCATCCATAGATATAGGGTTTACTTCACCTTACACCTTATGTATTTCATCTTCCATTGATTTGATCATGTGTCTTGGTTTGATCTCTCCGGTCGGGAGTAGATCTGGGTCTCCCCCATTGTTGTCTTGGGATTAGACAACATCAAGTGAATATTATCTCGATTGGCGTGATAACCATCCATTTGGGAGTCGAGGCTATCTTGGTTCACCTCTTTGGTTTCCCATCCCTCTACCATCCATCTTGGATCCATCTCATAGGGGCAACTACAAGTCTGGTGATAACACTACAGTGGTTTCATTTTCTAGATTCAACACTTCTACTTGTTTTCCATTCACTATTTGATTATAATGTAATGACACATATTCAATATTGTGCCTTGAATTCCAGTGTTTCCGACATTACGACAAGGGTTTTCCTTCTTTTTGTTCATTCTTGAGCGGGGATATTTGTTGTAATCTCCTGATGTGTTACAATTGGATGATTTTTTTTTAGAGAGAAACCTCATGTTGAGTATTGAACTTTTTATTATTTTTGCTATGCTTCTAGCCTCCACAAAATTCCTTTGTATTGATAGTTTTAGCTCACTACAAATATGGGTTTCAACCCTTAAATATATAATCTTTGCAGCAAATCCTTTGTAAGGTTGAGGAATTTGGTAGCTAGTACTTCACATTCATGAGTATATACATTCATTGTCCCTGTTTGCTGCAAATGTGACCCTTGTAAAAGTGTCGTCTTCTTCATCATTGTGAAATCTCTTAAAGAAGTCTTCTAGGAACATTTTCCAATTTACAAATAACCCACTAGTTTTCTTGAACCACAAAGTGAACGAATCATAAGCATCACCTCTAGTTATATGGATGTCGTCGCTATTTTTCCCAGTTTGTTAGTAGGTGAGTTCATAGTTAAAATTCCTTCAATTTTATTGACCCACATGATAGATTTTTTATTTTCTAAACCTTCATACTTAGGAAGCTCAATTTTGATATTTTTCCAATATAACCCATTTTATCTTGATGTCTTCGATGACTTGCATCTTTTTCTTTGGGGCTTGGTGGTGGTTTTCTATGTGCTAATGGTTGTGTTGATAATGTCTCTACCCTTTATGTTAGATTGTCAATTTTCTCTTTGTAGTCATAAATTATGTCCATTACTTTGTCCTTGTCCTCGTTCCTATTTTTTTGTCCCCTTCAACCAATGTTCTTCAAACTCTTCAGCTACCTTGTTAACTCTGTCTATGAACCATTCATGTGTGTTCTTAATTAATATGGTGATTTTTCTACATAGCTCTTTTTTACCTTTCTCAACATTACGGAGGCTGTTTCTTTTGTTGTTGATTTCATCTTTATAACAATCTTGGTTGACTTGTAATTCGTCGTTGTTAACCATCTTATTTTTTCATTTTTCCTTGTATAACCCACTTTTTAATTTTTAACTTTATATATAAAGTTTCTAATTGAGAAAGTGACTTAGGGAAAATTAAGGTTTTATTTTTTTCTTTCTAAACGGCACTTTACTTAAAAAATTTCCAAGGTAAAAGTTTAGGGGTCGCGACTTGTACGAAAGGGTGTATGGAAAGTCATGAAGGAATTAAATAAAAGCTTCATATGTACAAAATCTATAGTGTATGGAATATGAGGGAGAAAATATTGTATGGAACAAGTATGGGTGCGAAGGCAAGTATGGGTAAATGGGAGAGAAGATGTGATTGTACAAACTAGTATGCATGAATTTGTTTGAGTGGGTAAATAAATTTGTACGACATTTAGAAGAAAAAATTGTGTCTGAGACATACATAAACATATAGTGCTTATACGGATATGTGATTGGAAGATTAATTATTCAAAATTGTTATGCCAGTGTTGTGCAGACGACATAAATTGATCACTAGTATGGAATTTCCATATCTAGAAGAAAGAATGGTGTTTGAGACATACATAAACATATAGTGCTTATACGGATATGTGATTGGAATATTATTTGTACGAAATTGTTATGCTAGTGTTGTGTTGGCGACATAAATTGATCACTAGTATGGAATTTCCATATCTAGTGGATCAAATGATAATTAGTGGATTTAACCACGAGTTGGATATAATACATGTAGCAAAATCTCTATTAACACAAAACTATTTTGCAATGAGAATGAATGTATATAAAACTATATTGGATAAAGAATGAATGAATGTAGTCTTCTCATGACGATATACATTTATAGGAATTGATTGGCCACAAGAGTGAACATGTGTATCCTTTGACTCTTCATTAAATGGTAAACTTACTTATTAATTATCAGTTATTTTTATTATTGATATGACTCATGTTTATTATTTATTATTATTATTATTGTTGTCACTTGTTATGTAATAGTCTCTCAAGTAGATCTTAAATTCTACTCCTTGCCTCTATTTTGCTATTGTTACATTCTATTGTTCTTATTCTTGATTTGTAGTAAGGGCATGTGCCTTTGATGACTTCAAGGAACCCATTTGAACAAGTTTATCTTTCTCATGAGTGAGAGAGACAACAAAATCAATCAATGTAGGCATCTTCCAAGTAGCTTTGAGTGCTAATTTCATAGCATGATATCTAGAAACAAACATTGAGTATTCAGAACTCAATTTGGATAGGATTGAGAGAACTAGTTGACCATCCTTCTTGTTTACTTTACAAAACTTGAGATCCAACAATAATTATTTAAATTTTGTGAGATATTGGATAGTTTAAACGCTAATCGAGCTCAAATTAATGAGCTCATTATCTAGTTGATATCCTCTCATCTCAACCTGCATCCAAAGAGTCCTTCCATCTCACTATAGGCTTCATTAGGAGATTTTTGCAACTTTGATGTAATATAGGAGGTCAAGATAAATCAAGAGACATGTAGTCCAAGAGATTCATCCATCTAGTTAAACCATTTTTGTCTTTTCCACATTAATATTTTCCTCAATCTTCGTTCCCCTTGTGATCATGTAGAGGTGTCTACTATGCAATAAAATCAAAATTTTAGTCTTCCATCTGTAGTAATTGAATGGAGTAAGGATTGAATGGGGAGATTGATCCATCCTCACTGATGCGCTCCAATCTATGTCTTCCAGCTACAAACTTGTATACAAATTCTTTAGAACGACAAGGCCCAGTACCATGCGAAATTTTGAACAAATGGATCTAAAATCTAAATGGAGAAGTAATACATTAAGTAATATAAAGAATAGAAGAGAAGAAAATATTCAAAGCAATATAAAATTCATTAATCAATTGAATGTTCAAATCAAATGCATCATTGAATTCTTAATCAATGAGATGCAAGCCTTCATATATATGTAACCAAGCTAGACATAATTACATGCAGAAGCATAAGAGCTAGTAAATCTCGAGCAATTTGCTTGAATAGCTAAGTGTACCCTTGTGTGGTATTATATTGGCCATGCATTGGAAATATAGTGTTTAACTAGACTATAATAGCCTAGTACGCATGTATAAGGTAGTTATCTAGGTTATGCATGAGTGTTCTAGAATTTAAACTAGCCCACAAGAAGAAAGTGTGCCCTTCTTAGTAGGTAAACTTGGCCATCCATGAAAAACTAGGGTTAATTGGTCACATTACTACCTTAAGTTGTTAACTCAATCATGTATAATCAACTAGTGTAAACTGGGCCTAGAACTCGAATTAGGTTGTTAGCTAGGTCATGCATGAGTAATTGAAGTCCAATTGGCTCTAAATAGCCAAGTAGAGCGCATTCATCCTAAACAAGGTAATGAAGGATCCCTAAAATGGGGGAAGAGCTATAGTAACAACACCCTCCTTCCTAAAATAAGGGGGATTTCCCTAGTTAGGAGGACCCTTGTCCCCCCAAAAAAGGGGGATTACTCTAGTTAGGAGCGCCCTTATCCCTAACAAATGGGAATTAATCGTGTTTGGAGCATCCTTCTCCCTAAAAAGAGGGATAACTCTAATAGGAGAACCCTTTTCCTAAAAAGAGGGGAAAAGATGAAAAATAAGCTTGTACACCAATATGTAAGGTTTGTTTTGCAATGGTAATTTAAATTGAAAGACACTTTTGGTAACTTCTCATTGTGTTCAATAACATTTAATGAATAGAAAAATATAATGGTCAAGATTATGCATTTAAACATTTATTAACAAATTTATGTAAAATTAGCAAAGTTGAAAGCTTGCACTATCTTGGTAAAATTTCCCTAATTTCATATATCTTACATGATTTTCTAACAAGGCAATGGAGTGTCGAGCTTGAATTGCAAGCATTGAAACCTTATTACTCCAATTTGTTTAATGATCTTCGAAGGACATATGGTTTGCAAAAAGTAAATGTCCCCAATATATAAGCACAAGTTACATCATTAACCTTTCCCTAGTTGCATATTGTCCGCACCTTATGACTCATCCTTAGACAACAAATATGTTGCAAAGTGTTGACATGCATGCCTCCAATAAATGCACACGCATCTCACACTAGCAAAGTTTTGAATAAGAGAGTATTTTTTGGTGTCCTAACAATAAGCACATACAAGTTTTGATAGGCCAAAAAGTTCCCTTGTAAAAATAGCATTTTCAAACCCTTTGTCCCACCCATGTATACTTATCTCATTATGTAATGGCATGCATATCATTATGTAAATAGTATGTATATACAATACTCATAAATAATAATAAAAACAAGATAGAGAAACAAATTCATAACTCAATCAATAGATATACATATTTATAAAAGGTACCCTCTATAATTGAATAATAGATACCATTTACATAGAAAACATATTATTTTTTACATTGAAGAAGACACGAAAAGAGATATAAGCACATATTTATTACAAAATGGAATTTCAAAACCTACCCAAACAAAAAAGTAATGTTTTGTGCTATATGAATTTGCAATGAGATTATAATAGACGAAGCTCATTACTCTAAGACATGAATGAATAATGTTACACACGAATGTAATAGATGAGAAGAGTTTAACATATGAATTCATATGATGAGAAGGAATGTATGATGTTGGATAACTATAAACCTATGAATATGGATAGAAATGGAGATGAAAAAGTTTAATTTACAAATATAAAATATAACAAATTTATAATATTTATTTTCTCCAACCTTTTTACAAATATAAAATACAACACATTTATAATATTTATTTTCCAAAACTTTTATACTTATTTTATTTTAGCCCACAAATTATAAACTTCAAAATTATGATTACCAATCCATAATAATAAAATTTAAAAATTGCATCCCAAATTTAAATGTATAGATTTAAACCTTAAAATTCACACTAAGAATCTTGAACATAACATAACAGTTTTGAATTTTAAATAAGTTTCATTTGCAAATATAAAATATAACAAATTTATAATACTTCATTCTCTCCAACCCTTATCCTTATTTTGTATATACAATTTCATTTATCCTAACAACAAGTCTAGTTCACATATTGTAGACACTAAATTCTTAATCACAAATCTAAAATTTCAAATTTTAGTTTTAAGATTAAACTCATAGATTTTAATCCTTAAAATTCAATCTTGAACCTAACATAATTACAAATTCATAATAATAATAATAATAATAATAATAGAATAGCAGACATCGCCTTCTTAAAAAAGTGCAAGGACAGGAGGGTCACTCCACATGCTAATTGGAAACCTCTCTTGCACATGCTTAAAAATGATAACATTATCCATTTTTTACCATAGCCGACAAACGCGTTATGTATAAACGGATATAAATAAGTTTTTGTGATTCAAAATGAGCTTCTTACATCTCATACTTATGAGCTCGTGATGATGGTCCCAATGGTGGACCAAAACGCATAGAGATTCAAACCCAACGCATAGTTCTTTATTATTAGAAACATTTCCTGTGTATAATGTTTAATCAATTATTATCCCTCTATGGAAGGGATATGTTGAATGAACTCATAACACTAAAACTACTGTGTGTAAGCATGACACATAGAATAGCAGACATCGCATCCTTAAAAAGGTGCAGGGACGGGAGGGTCATTCCAGATGCCAATTGGAAACCTCTCTTGCACATGCTTAAGAAACGATAACATTTTCCATTTTTTACCATAGCCGACATACGCGTTATGTATAAATGGATATAAATAAGTTTCTGCGATTCAAAATGAACTTCTTACATCTTATACTTCTGAGCTCCTGATGATGGTCCCAATGGTGGACCAAAACGCGTAGAGATTCAAAAACCTAATGCAGAGTTCTTTATTATTAGAAACATTTCCCGCGTATAATGTTTAATAAAAAAATCCTTATTTAAAGATCAAAATCATAAATCCTAACCTTAAAATTCATAATATAAAGTTCATAGCATGAATCTTTATTTTCTTTTCCACAGAAAAAATCGTAATTTTATTTTAGTTATGAACAAAATTACATTCGCATATGTATAAAAGGTAGTTAAGTACCCCATGCATTGTCAACAAAAAACATTAATATGTTTCTACAGTATCACAAAACTTTTTACAGTTTTTCATCCATTATAATATCTACTCATATCAACAATACAAGTCTTATCCAAAAATAGTTCACATAAGTCCTATATCTAAGTAAGATATACACAAATATTTTTCATTTAATCCATGTTCAAGCAAAAAGCACATGTTCCTCATTGAACGGGTGATGATAATAACTGTAACTACCAGCCTGAGCATGTTCTAATATCTTCCAGCAACCAAACGAGAGCTGTGTGGCTTCCTTGGAAATCCTGTCAGCCACCTCATTTTGTTCCCTGTAAACATGAGTAAAAGAATGATATTGTCAAATCTCTGATGTAAAAGAGCCACTTCCTCAAGAATACTAATAAGTCGTATCACATGACATTTGGTAAGTCCTCTAGCCCAATTAATCACAATCATAGAATCGCCAAAAACTTGTAAAGAATGGAAATCCTTTTCCACAACAAATAGAAGTAGAAGTTTTAGAGCCATCAATTCTGCAAAATCGTTGGAACCCCTCCCCAGGCCAGCCGATATCTGAAAGGAATGAATAGGAGAAAGAAAAAGGCAACCCCCTCCCCTGCAGGTGAGTTGTTGCTCCTGTGATGAACCATCAAAAAAACCCCAAGGCCTAAGTTTGTCAATTTCCTCCACCCGAACAACCCTAACCGAAGAGATCTTATTTACCTGAGGAAAATGTTTAAAAGCTACCAAAATATTGGCAACAACCAGCTCCAAAGGCATTCGTTGATCTTGAAAAATAGATTTGTTTCTGGCCAACCAAACACCCCAAGCAATAATGCAAGGAAGTGCCCTGAATGTCAAGAAACCCCACTCTGCAAACCATTCACGAAAGGACTCCAAAAAATTCGGACCATGTCAAACAAAGTAAGAATTTAGCACTAATCCAACCTCCTGCCAAATCTGTTGAGTGTAGCAATAGTGTAAAAAGAGATGATCAAGAGTTTCAAGAGAGTTGCAGCAAAGTGCACATCTTCCCTAACCCTGAACGCATCTATGCTGAAGAACATCCCAAGTAGGAGCTTTGTTTTCCAAAATAGTCCAGCAAAGAAGTTTGCTTTGGCTAGACATTTTAATTTCCAAAGTTTCTTCCACCACCAAATAATTGGCCGATTCTGAGCCTCCAAATTTAATTGTATATAACCATGGTGTATATTTCCCAAAAGAGTGATGAACCCAAACCAACAAATCCTCCAGGACCGATAATCTAACATGTGAGTTTCTCAGTGGCATGAGTGGGCCTAATGGTTAAGAGCATGTGTTTCCTCTTAGGAGGTCATAGGTTCAAATCCATAGGGGGGTAGTGTATGTAAACCTCTATAGACTTTAGAAGTTAAATCACTACGTAGAGGAGGGTCCGTTTTCCCACAAACAAGGGGGTCTCATACACCAATTTGGTGTCTCGCTTGGTAGTGACCTTAAAAATAGATTATTATTAGTAGTAGTAGTAGTATAATTAGACCCTTCCACTGATAATTCAACAGACATCCCCAATATATAACCAGAAACCCAACCTTGATGCCACATCGTCGATGTCCCAAGATCAACCATATTAGAGAGAAAAATAATACCCCTGCCAGCCAAGATTAATCTTAAATCCACATATAGTATGTGGGAACCACCAGAACCCACCCAAGGATCCAAACCAACCCAAACCAGTCTACCATTTCCAACCATCCAAACCAGTCCATAACCAATCAAGCCAAAAGAATATAAGACTTCCTTCCAAATTACAGAGCAACCACCCCTCGATTTATCATCCAACCCGATCCAATCCAAAATAGTAAGTGGAACAATGTACTTTTGTTGTACCACCCAAGTCCACATACTTTCTGAATGAATAAGTCTCCAAGAAACTTTAGCAGCCAATGCTTTTGGAAAAAGAAAGATGTTTTTAATCCCCAACCCCCACATGCTTTTGGGATGGCTAAACGCTCCCATCGAACCCAAGCCATTACCTGATGATCCGTACTTCCCCTCCACAGATAAGCGAAACAAGATTTGTGCATCCTCTCCAAAATACCTTTGGGTATCCAAGAAAGGGACATCTAAAAAATCAGAATGGCTTCCAAAACAGATTTAATCAAAGCCAATCTACATGCTCTAGACAACCAACGATAACTCCATCCCAACAATCTCTTTTCAAATTTTTCCAAGAGCCACATCCAATCAGCAATACAATATGCATTTGGTTTCAGGAAAAAGACCAAATATTTAAGTCCATCCTCAAGCCGTAATGACTTAAAAGATAATAAAGAAGAATGCCATATTATCTCCTTGTCATCCAAAATTGAGCAAGAAATGGTAGATTTATCATCATTGACTACCATACCAGTAGCAACTTGTAGCAGGAGCAGACCTTCTTTGATTTTAATTATATATTGGGGAGAACCATCATAAAAAATGAGGATATCATCAACAAAGAGTAAATGTGTAATATACAATACCTCAGAAATAGGAATGCCTTTCAATGATCCAACAACTTTGGCCTCCAATATGAAATGGCTCAACCCTTCAGCCACAAGGAGGAAGAATAAAGGAGAGAGTGGACATCCTTGCCTCAACCCATGTCCAATAGTGAAAAAAGGACTGACATAATCATTTATAAGAACAACAAATCTTACCATAGTAAGGCATGCCATAATCCATTTTATAAAATCATAACAGAAGCCCAGATGTGTAAGTGACATCCGAATATAAAGCCATCTTACCCGATCAAAAGTCTTAGATAGATCAATCTTTACTATTGCCCCTTTCAACTTGCTGGTTTTTAAAGAATGTAACCCTTATTGAGCCACTCTAATGGCCTCATGTATCTGCTTACCTTCAAGAAATCCAAACTATTCACTGGAACAAAGGGAGAGAATAACTCTTAATCTCCTTGAAATAACCTTTGTAATGATCTTGTAAAGACAGTTGCAAAGAGATATAGGACGAAAATCATCAAAATTTGCAGGTTGATCCTTTTTAGGAATAAGTGCGATAAAAGTTGTATTAATAGGCCCATGTACATGACCAGTCAGCTTGGATTCTTCCACAACCTTCAGCAGAACAACCCCAACAAGATTAGATCTTAAAAATATAGAACTCAATTGGCCACCCATCAGGTCCCGAGATTTTATCCTTTTGGAATGAGTGGAGAATCTTGAGTAACTCATTATTAGTGACGACCTCCATCAACCTCCTGTTATCATTATCATCCACAAAACAAGGAAAAAAATGTGCAACTCGAACAATTTCCACAAGAGACAGACCAATCGGAGCAGTGAATAGATCTCCAAAATGTCGAACCCCCAAACCAACCAATCAATCAAAAGAAGAAACTGGATCACCCCGATCATCATTGAGTGCCCAAATGGTATTGAAAATTTTCTTGCCTTTTGCAAATGCCTGAATTTTTTTTTTTATTTTCATCCCAATAGGTTAACAAAAGAGCCCGACTTTTTAAATGCCAAGCATCTTCTTTTTCCCCCAAAATCTTCCAACATCTATCTTCATAAGAAAAAAGTTCATCTTTTGTAGCCCGATCAAGGAAACCCAACCCAGGCCTATTGATGATCTGATCTAGAAAAAGATAACACTGACAAAGATCTTGTTCATCCCTCAAACGCTTTGCATGGACCCATGTAATAGTAGCTTGTTTTACTCTACTGAGATTATCCATAAAGAGAACCCCATCAAAATCCTCAGATGCATTAGGAATAGGGATCCACAAATCCTGTACCAATTTACAGAAAGAAGGTTCTTTTAACCATTTAGGATTAAATTTGAAAGCACTGGGAGGTTTCCTTCTCCTCCCCTGACTATAAAAGAAAATAGGACAATGATCAGATTCCCCCCTGTACGCCACCCATTGATGAACCAAATCACACTCCAAAACTAAACGATTCGCAACCAAGAATCTGTCCAGTCACTTGGCCACCCGATTCTCACTCGTCCTCTTATTCTGCCACATTGGAGAAAGCTTTATAGGAGCAATATCCAACAGGTCATGACTGGAAAAGGCATTAGAAAAAAAAGATGCCAGGGTATCTGAAACCGCCTTAGGTCCCCAAACCTCAACACATCCCCAGGAGAGGTTAAAGCCACCCTCCATAATCACCTCCCAATTAGAGAAAAAAGCCTTGTTTAAAAGGGAATTCCAAAAAGGAACCCTATTCACATAAGGTCCATAAATGTTCAAAATAGTCAGCACCTTCCCAAGGTGTGCATCAAAAATATCCACACCAATACCAGAGGAAAAAATCCACATATATCACAACAACAACTCTTCAAGTTCCACCTCGAGGCTAATCCACCAAAGCGTCCACACACATCCACCGCAACAAACTACCAACCCAGAAGCAGGGTTTCTAAAATACAAGAAACTCCTTCATTCAATCCCAAAGTCTCTTAAAGAAGAACCACATCAGGGTGATTGTACTCAATCAAACACTGAAGAGATGATTTTTTTGAGGGGTTCTCCAACCACATCAGGGTGATTGTACTCAATCAAACACTGAAGAGATGATTTTTTTGAGGGGTTCTCCAACCCATGACAGTTGAAGGACATAATCTTCATGCGATAACCCCATGCAGGGATTTCGCTACTCCAAGTGCAAAATTGATAAAATACTATTTCCCCGCTGCCACATCCAGTAGAGCATGCTCTTGTGCACGCGATAAATGTGATTTTCTCCCACGACTCCTCAAAGAAGAGCAACCACGGGAAAAATAGATAAACCCTTTACCCAGGTGTCCTCACCTAACACCTCACGATTTCTTAGATTGTAACGAATGCTCCACCCCTCGGATGTGCTAGAAGAAGAAGGTTCAGCAGAAACAATCAAAGGAGAGAAAAAAGAACTCTCCCCAAGAATCGAACAGGGTACCCCACCAGAAATAAGGGGAAAGTTGGCCAAGGAAGAGGATACCACCGCAGAATCATCAAACAAAAAGGAACAATCAAATAAAAATCAAAGGATGAACAATTTACAAACGTACCTGGGGGAATCGCTAAATCAATCGGCCATGAAGCGAGAATAGACACACCAATTGCACCAACAACAGTAGGAACGTGAACGTGATCATCCGAAGCAGTAGGATTCTCCTCATCCCTAGTCTGTCGAACACCAATGCACAGAGAGTGTCCTCTTGACACCTCCCTCCTCTGAAATGGATACTTGGACAACCCCTTATTCTTCCGAGCCAGATTGCCATTAAACTGACATTTTCCCCGAAAAGGTAGTGAGAAAGAAAAGGGACCCCTTCATAATCCAGAATTTGTGTTATAGTACCCAACGGATTCTGAATTTGAATGTATGTTGAAAGCCCAAGTTTAATATCAATCTTTACGAAAATCTGGGACACCGTCATTACCCCCAAAGACTGAAAAGATAGGTTTGCAACCATAAGCTCTCCCAAGAAGTTCCCAATCGCAGTGAAACAGGCATACTCCATAGATGCATAGGTAAACCTAGTAGTCGAACCCACAAAGGTTCCAATGCCACCTTCTCCGTTTTTGCATCAAATAGTGGATCCCGTCGTTTCAGAAACAGAGGAATACCATCCATACACCACTGAAGACCAAGAACCCTATCTACTAAATTACTAGAGTCGAAAACGAAGGCGAACCAACCTTTCGCCAGCACCCTGGTATGGTTCAACCGAGGCAAAAAATCCCCCCATTGTTCCACCGCCCACCGATTGAGAAAATCCTGACCAAAATTTCTGCCTTGAGCCCTCCCCGCCATCGTTGTCTCAGCGAAATCCACTACATCATCCATATGAACGTCCACCCCCAAAACCAAAGAATCACAACAAGCCCTAGATTTAACACAATGCGGTTTTTTGCACGAGGGTTTTCCCATCCCAAGGCATCCTTTGAAAGAGAGAGGGGTGAATCAACCTCGGTACTTTTCACCTCTGCTGCAACTGGAGATCCACCTAGATCAACCGCTTGAGAAAAAGAAAGATCCACCAGAACAATACCCACCTTCAAATGCCGGCAAGGTTCTCGATCAGACCCAGCAACAAAGAACTCACCCACCAAGAAAGAAGAATGAATAGACACTGACCTAAGTATAAAACCCAGCTCTGATTGACCATGGTATAAAACCCTAGTAAGGTCAACAGAGGTGACTAAGGGAAAAGACACCGAAGGAGACAAATCAACACCAACACTCCCAAAATTCGCCAAATCCTCAATCACCCTGCTAGCATGTCCAAAAGAAACCAAAAATGCCAGGCGTTCGCATCTCCAGCCAAATCTGCAAACCCAGGTTGAGAATTCACCTAAGGGTTAGTTAATTGCCCAAGAAAATCAGCAGCGATCCCACTCCTAAAGTAGGGTCAGTTGTCTGGTCAAGCTCTAACAGAGGACCTCCGTCTGTCACTACTGGTACAGACACAGCGACTCCCATCACGGTCGAAAAACCTGTAACCTCCATGAAATATTAAATTTCTTATATTCCTGCAGTGGCTTGTTTCAAGTGTGGATTCCAAGAACTATGCAGTAGCCATTGAAGCACCTAAATAACCACTGTACTTAGGGTGCGAACCCTGCCTCCACTAACATATGAGTTTATGGGGTGGGAATGAGTTTCTTTTTATAATCATTAAATACCAAGAGCTTGTTATTCCTTTTGCAAGGCATGCAAATGTCCAGGAGGGTGGCTTAATTTAAGGCAGTTCAAATGGCTTATAGGCTTAGTGTAAGTAAGTGTCGCTCCTTATTCGTCGCAGTAGCGTCACTTAAAGTACTGCAACTGTTCATGCACGGACACCTCCCTTACTGAGCACATGTTATTGTGAAACTAACATCCTGTGTACGTTGTAACTGACGAAACTGGTCGGGTGTTTCCTTTCCATGGAGCGAGCTTATTCTAATTCTTTTTAAGGTTCCACTAATAAATAAGAGAGATATATCAGTTATAGATGTAATTATTCCATTCCACAGCGACTGCTACCGTGGAGTTTCTCTAAAGAATCATAAATACCGTAATGCAGGATTGGTAACTGAAAGGATATCATGGGGTATTGGGTCCTGAAGGCAAGGACTATGCACGCTAACAGACAGCAATCTTGGCAACGAAATAAGGTCATCATAGAGAACTGCTCAAAAAGTGTACTGATTAAACCTTTCGGAGCCCATGTCTATTAATCAAAAGCGTGACTTTCAAGGGGCGGAGCCGCTCGACCATAAGGGAGAGGGGTCCCTTTGTACGATAAGTCCCCTCAAATGCAATAATTGTCCTTTTGAAACTACAGCAACAGCCCATAACCACCTTTCAGATAAGGAGAGGGGGGGCCAACCGAAGGGAGGCCAAGCCACAAGGCGGCTTCACCCAAGTCCTTCAAACGACCTTCCTTAGTACGAATAATGAAGAGTGGTGGGTGCTGCACTTTAGTCTTTAGACACTCAATAGGGATACCTTAATTTTCCTAGAAGCTTAGTTTCGGCATCCCATGAAGTCCTTAGAAGTCAAGTTACAGCTGCAAGTGTTCCAGTACCCATTGTGAATAGGAAAACCTAATCAATCCAAGCATACGGCTGAACGTAGTTTGTTCAGGTCACTTGTTGCATACCAAACTAAAAACGTGATGGTGGTAAGTAATCGGGCAAGCGCAGAGGCCGGGGGTGGGGTGGAAAACGGTTAAAAATAGTGCCCTTCCTTTCATTAACTCCCGTCGTCCTTATCCTAAGCAGCCCCGCGTTGGATCCTGCCCTCCCTGAAACACGGATGCAGCATCATATATAAAGCTCAGCGTTCATAAGCCACTCGTGTCTCGTCGCTCAACCGGCAACAGGTTGGTCCTCAATTTAGGTCCTCCTCCTCCTCGGTCAGGGTTGAAGCTTCTATCCTATCCGGTTGGTAATCACAAGGGGAACTATTCATTTAAAGAAGTCAAGCTTTCAAGTGGTACTGATGGATCTCCCACGTCCTCATTAATGAATGCTGGATGTGAACGCCTGACCATCTAACTCACCTCTCTCCCGTAGGGGACTCATGGGATGTATTTGAACCTCGTCTCCTCTCGTTCTGAAACCTTATATTCTCATATATGGCTCTATTTCACTCTATTCCATATATGTAAGCTATCCTATCTTATACAGTAAGGTTCTATTTGTTACTTAGTCTTTGTTCCAGGAATAGAGCTTAGAGTCATAATGAAGCAGTAGATACAAATGCCGACAGTAGTTTGTTTCAAGTGTGGATTTCGGGAAATCTGTAGTAGCCATTTCAAATGTCAACATTTTGAACTAGTTTTGAAGTTCATCTTCAGAACTAACCTGAAGATAAACCTTGATCCTGGTTCATTTTGAACTAGTTTTGAAGTTCATCTTCAGAACTCACCTGAAGATAAACCTTGATCCTGGTTCAAAACATGAACATTTGAAATAAATATTTAATATTAGAAATCCAAAAAATAAAAAATAAAACTCTTTCCCAAAACCTTTGCACATTATTACATTATAGTATTATATAATGTCATATTAATATAAATATACTCTAACAAAAGATAACAACTAAGACCATAATTTTAACATTCATTATTAAGTGAATAATATTAAGATTTTTATTAAATATTCTCTTGCATTGAATATTAAATTTAACAATTTGACTTTAATGCGAACTCTATTTTGAAATAAAAATTAATATTTCAACAAAAACAATTAGAATCATTAAAATGAGAAATTCAAAGTTTATATAAATTTTATAATATGAATCTTTAATATGAAAAATCCAAAAAACCTCTTTCCCAAAAAAACATAAAAAATAAAAAACTAAAAACCTTTCTCAAACCCAAAAAACCTCTTTCCCAAAAAAAAATAAAAAATAAAAAACTAAAAACCTTTCTCAAACCCAAAATCTTTGCACTTAATTACTGTATATTTTTATACATTTGCATGCTATTACTGTATATTTTTATATATTGTTATATTCATTATATGCATAGTAGAACAAAAATTACTCATCTTATTTTTACCATTAGTCAATTAGGACAGACATTTATTAAATATACCCTTGCATTGAATATTAAATCTAACAATTTAGTTTTTTGAATATTACACATTATTACTGATTAGTATTATTTATTGTGAGATTACAACTAACAATGTCTATATGCATTATTTATGTTATTTTTGACATTAAGTAATATTAGCTTAGATCAAATTTCTCGAGGTACAAACATCTTCTTACGTATTGCATTCATTGAGCTATCAACTTTGGTGTGTCCTATATATAGCCATTGATTTGATTCAAACTAAAAGACACATCTTTTTATTTAAGGTCGACATATAATATTTTTATTATTAATATTTAATATTATTTATAACTGACATATAATATTTTTTATTTTGTTAGGAACAAACATTACAACAACTTCCCCATACATGGTTTTAAAACCATATGCAAGGCCCTCCTAAAACAATTAGTTGTTTAGGAGGCCTTGCACATGGTCTTAAAACTATTTGTAAGGCCCTCCTAAACCATGTACAATAAAACCATGGGTTGTTTAGGAGGCCTTGCACATGGTCTTAAAACTATTTGCAAAGCCCTCCTAAACCATGGGTTATTTAGGAGGGCCTTGCACATGGTCTTAAAACTATTTGCAAGGCCCTCCTAAACCATGTACAATAAAACCGTGGGTTGTTTAGGAGGCCTTGCACATGGTTTTGCAAGGCTCTCCTAAACCATGTACAATAAAACCATGGGTTGTTTAGAAGGCCTTGCACATGGTTTTAGGCTCTCCTAAACCATGTACAATAAAACCATGGGTTGTTTAGAAGGCCTTGCACATGGTTTTAAAACCATGTGCAAGGCCAACATTTTTTTGCGGATAATTCATTTTTTTATTTTTTATTAATTTGTTAGGTAGAAACATTACAACATCTCCCCCATATTGTGTTTTTTCTCACCCACATTTTTTTGCGGAGAATTAAATTTTTAATTTCGTTTTGTTAGGTAGGAACATTACAACATCTCTTCCATATTAGGTTGTTTTTTCTGGGCGACATTTATTTTGGCGGATAATTAAAAAAAATTATTAATTACTTTTTACTTAAATTATTTTTACTTTTTACTTAAATTATTTTTTATTTATAGCCGACGTCCTTGTATTCAATTAAATATTTTAATCTTCAGTCAGCTCAGTTCAAGCGGTGGATAAAGAATCATCCTTGTTCTTGTTTTGTTAGCCAGTATCGAGACTCAGTCAAGTGGAGAACATATCTACACCAGCTTTCAGTAAGCAAGTAGGCGTAAAGGTTGTATTGTCTCTATTGGAGAGGGCTTATAGGAGGTCATTTATTTGCGTGTTAAGGGTTGTTTTAGTTATAGCACTAGGAAACGTTACATAACGTTACAAGATCTTCCCCATACTGGGTTGTAAAGCACCTTTCGGCGCAATTAAAACCTTTATAAAATATTCCATTGTATTGAATATTAAATCTAACCATTTGACTTTAGTATAATGTGTTATACTATATCTTAAATTAGAAATTAATATTGAATGAATTATACTATACTTTGAACTAGAAATTAATATTTCAAAAAAACAATAAGAATCATTAAAATAAATAGTTAATCAGTAACATTTCAATAAAAAAAAAACAATGATCAAGGATATTTCAATTAAAACCAATAAAACTTTAGTGCAATGTGTGGTACTATATTTTGAATTAGAAATTAATATTAAATTAATTATACTATATCTTAAATTAGAAATTAATATTTTAATAAAAACAATAAGAATCATTAATATGAATAATTAATAAGTAGTTTCATTTTAATATAAAATGAAACAATGAGCCATTATATTTGAATTAAAAACAATAAAAAATATCAAGACTTTAGTGCAATGTGTTATACTATTTCTTAAATTAGAAATTAATATTGAATGAATTATACTATATCTTAAATTAGAAATTAATTTTTAATAAAAACAATAAAAATCAGTAATATGAATAGTTAATGAGTATTGCCATTTTAATAAAAAACAAAACAATGACCTATTATGTTTAAATTAAAAACAATAAAAAACATTAAGTAAATGATTATTTTCATTGAAACTATTTAAAATCTTTTAATAAAATTTAATAAAATTTTTAATTAAATACTAAGTAAGAAATTGAAAATATAGTAGATATTTAAAAATAAATTACAATTATGAGAAATTAAAAAAAAACTTTTTGAACGTTAATGAAAATTCAGAGATATATATTAAAATTATAATATTATATTATATGCTAAAAGACAAGTTGCAAGTATACATTAATTTAATTGAAATATTAAAATTTAAAATCAATTAAAAATATTGTAAAAATGTATATTTAGAAATATTTATAATAAGAATAAATAATTAATTATATTAAATACAAAACCAATATAATAAATAATTAATTATATTAAATATAAAATAAATATAATAAATTATTTAATATTTAAAATACAACCAAATACAATGAAATTTTTTTTTAATAATTATCAATAAATAAAACGAATATTATCAATTTAAATATATTTTTAAATAGATAAAAAAATTATAAACTTAGATAAAGCAAATACTATCAATTTTGAAAAAAAATTAAATAATAATAAAAAAATAAACTAAAATATATCATACTAAAATAATTTTAAAAGATAATTTATTACTTCATTATGATGAATAATCAACACCTTTGTACTTACCCATATTATTAAAAATACACTAATTTATATATTCCATTGATTAAATTTATATTAATTTAATGTAACATAAATTTTTGTATAGAAAATTTATTGAATATATTTTTAATATTGATCAATATAATAATATATTAATCTATTTCACTTAACAATAAGATAATATATAACACTATATAAATTTAACTTTATATAAATTTACATTTTTAATCAATAAATGATATAATATTCATACTCTTATTTCAATTATAAATAATCATATTTGAAAACTCTATTATATAAATATTTGTTATATAGATTATACATTTTTATAAGAGTATAAAAAATATGGAAAGTTTTGTAATGTTTTATAGTCACTAAATAAGGTAAAATGTCTTTTCAAGAGTATAAAAATTCTTCTACATTGTTGAGATAAGATAAGTGAAATAAAGAAAAGTAAAAATAAAAATCAACTTATTAAAATAAAATAAGGCTTTCTTAAGCCTACACACATGTGTCCTCCTTTCATGGGCCTCAAACCCCTGTGGTTGCTCGATGTAGACCTCTTCCTCAATAAAACCATTGAAGAAGGTCGTCTTCACTTCCATCTGGTGAATCCTCCACCCCATCTCTGAAGCAATGGATATTACTGCTCGAATAGAAAAGTATCGGGCTACGGGAACAAAGGTCTCCTCATAGTCTACTCCCTCTTTCTGAGAGAACCATCGAGCCACGAATCTAGCTATGTACTTCTCAACACCGCCATCTGCTACATGTTTAATCTTATAAAGCCAAAATAAAATTTGGCAAACTATTGTTAGTTTTTAAATAATATTATATAATAAATATGAATAGCATTATTATGAGTTTCTAAATCAGTTTAGTAAAAAAATCACATTTTATTCATACTAAATTTTCTCTTTGCTGCGTTCTTTTCTATTTTTCTAACTGATATGTTTAGCAAGTTCCAAAAGGCAACTTAGATGGTTCCAAAAGACAACGGATATGTTTACATATGTTATGGATGGTTCTCTTCTTTTCAAATCTTCATAACTTAAAATGGTATACGTATATATGGTGATTCAAAAGTCTTCATTCATTGGGCTTCAAATGATAACGTCAACATTCTTCATCTCTCACCTTGGATGAAAAATACGAGGTTGTTGATAAAAAAATTTAAGGATATATATTTTTCACATGTATATAGAGTGTAGAACTAGGTAGCAAATTTCCTTTCCAAAAAAGCTTTGGAGGTGAAAGAAGGTTATATTTTCTCTGAATTTTGGGAGAATGGATCATTATATCTGAGGATAAGATTCGGATTTTTCAGTCATAGTTCAGTGTGGTCAACAATGTCGTATATGGGGGCCTTTTTTTGACTTTTTTGGTCTGTAGACTTTGTTTCTCTTTTTTTTTGTAGTTGCATGCTACTCCATCTTTGTCTATTTGTATCTATTATGTTGGCATCTACTGTTGAACATAGCCTTTTGTCTATGTTTCAGTTATATGTATTTTTTTCCCAAATTTACATATACTACCAATATATGGTATAGTTTTTATGTGTGAAAAGAAAAGAAAAAATTCCAAAAGACAATTTCTAGTTTCATGTGGCGTGTCCATAACATTTTATAAAAAGAATTGCATCAAGTTTGTCGCAATATTATGGTCATCCATTGTGTGTGTGTATATATATATATGTTCTTATAAAAATCCATATGGCTTAACTATGAGTTCATGATGGCTTGACAAAAACTTACTATAACCTTGATATGAGTTAAAAATATGTAGTCATTTATGAGAGTTCTAATATTTATAATGAAGTTTTAATACCATATATATATATATTGGTGCATACTCCGAGATTAATTTTGATGCATTTGGTATAAACACATCTCTAGTTGAACTAAAAGATTTTGTGATCCACTAATTCTGCTGGTTCTTTTAGTCATAAATGACATGTAATTTTCCGTCAATTGTAGTTTGGTATAGATCTATCAATTGACAAGTGGTTGACTTATTGATATGTTTTTTTGGCGTGTCCATGTCCGAGGGCATTTGAATTGCATTTTCACGTAGCAGCTTGTACTTGTATTGGATGTTCAAATGCATGCAACAAATGGTAAACAAATTGATTAATTAAAATTTGCATTTAAATCCACTGGATGAAAGTACATGATCAGACTTGCAACAAGATAGATAGAAGACACGTGTTTAGTGTGTATATATATAATTTTTTTATTCTGACAATTATAATTTAAACCAGGTAAAATTAATCATTTCAAAAGTTTAAGTCAATTGAAAAATAGAAATTTAAATTTAAGAAATTTCATAATTGTTTTTTATTTTCAACAAAATTCAATTTAATATATAATTTTATATAGAACTTATATAAACTATAGAGAAAAAATTGCAAATCAGAAATTACTTAAAAGTCAATTAAAATTGACTACAAACCAATTGTTATATACCTGTCTTGGCAGGTATAATAAATAACATGTTTCCTAAAAGAGCGGTTGATACTTCAATATAAAACAATAGGAATGAATATTGACTATTCTCGCCAATAGACCTATTTAATTAATAAATATTTCTTATGGTTATGTTTATTATATGTAATAAAGAATAACATGTATCGACCCTATTTAACTAATAAATATTCCTTCTAGTTATGTTTATTAGATGTAATAAAAAATAACATGTATCAGCCCTATTTAATTAATAAATATTCCTTCTGGTTATGTTTATTAGATGTAATAAAAAATAACATGTATCGACCCTATTTAACTAATAAATATTCCTTCTTGTTATGTTTATTACATGTAGTAAAGAATAACAAGTATTCGTCTTGTATCCATCCTATTTAACTAATAAATATTCCTTCTTGTTATGTTTATTACATGTAGTAAAGAATAACAAGTATTCGTCTTGTATCCATCCTATTTAACTAATAGATATTCCTTCTTGTTATGTTTATTACATGTAATAAAGAATAACATGTATTCGAGATGAGCAGTAGCTTTTGCACTATCAAGACAAAAATGATATGATAAAGTAACTTTAAAAAAAAGCCTTTCTACAATAGCTGAAAATCTGAGCTGCAAATAATAGGCATCCTAGATAATCAAATGTGTCTCTATAATAATAACATGTATTCAAGATGAGCAGTAGCTTTTGCTTTGCACTATCAAGACAAAAATGATACGATAAAGTAACTTTGAAAAAAAACCTTTCTACAATAGTTGAAAATCTGAGCTGCAAATAATAGGCATCCTAGATAATCAAATGTGTCTCTATAATAGTTATTTTTCCTTGGCACAATTTCAGAAGAGAAAAAAAATTGATGCTCAAAAATATTTTAAACCATTTGTTTTGTGCATCAAGTTTTGTTGTCTGTTTTGTGCATCAAATTTTGTTGTCTACGAGATTAGCATCCCACATCTCCAGACAAAAGAGACGATTGGATTTAGTTTGCAAAATTTTCTCCCTCTATTGTTCTCTTACGATTTTATTTTAATTTGCACCAAATCGTATTTTAACAAAAGGGCCAAAACATATGAAATTATGTTTTATAAGATTAACAATTTGTCCCAAAACCTGCTAAGCAGGATATTATACGTTAAATCCAAATGCTAGATGAACGTAAGCAATTATAGCAATTTAACTTTTTGCTGCATGCTTAACTATAACAACTACTTGCAATTATTTACATACTTGACCAAGGTATTAAACTGAACATATACCAAGGTAAACTTCAAACACTGTAAAATTCATAGAAACAAAGATGTGGACCTTCCTGCATCTCAACAAAGTCCAAGCTTTCATTCAGTCAATGCAGTAGAGGAACGCCAATTTTATTATGCTTCGTCCAGTGCCAGTGTGTATCTATACTGCTCGCCCTGAGCATCAGTTATGTATTCTGAGCCTCTAACGCGAACGGCATAGCAAGCTGCTCATTCATAAACCCAGTAAGCCAAGATCAATTCAAAGACCTTAACAAATCCAAGGTAACTGATCTTTCTCATCCAAGCAGGAAAACAACAGTATTATACTGTTAAGAGCCTCGTACAATGAAAACCGTGTTCTTATGAAAGTGAGGACACCCATTAGAAAATTCAGGCAGTTGCATTTATATCAGGGCCATGATATATATATGACACCAGGTAAGATAAAGATTTCAAATACAGAGCAACGTCAAGCTTCTCAGCTAACTTTTATATATTCTAAAATACTTTTAATGGAGCATTAAAACAGTTTGAAATATTTAGAGAGACATAGTAAGTCAGTTTTCAAAATTACTTAGTTTATGGCATCTCAATGAAACATGTCATACTTATCATCTGATCCTACTTAAGATCTCTTTGTAAGTAGATGTTTATTCCAATGTATCTGTTGGAAAAAATGAATTACATCTTGAAAGATCCTCACTATTGTACATAGCAAAGAGAACTTTTCAGGACTACAACAGAAAGTTGGATTAAAAAGGAAGCATAATTAACACTAATCCCACAATAATGTATTAATCAAAAAAGGACTAATGATGCATTGAAGCGAATGTTTATACTATCAAATTGATACGAACATGACAGAGAAAAAGCACTTGTAATCATGTCTTTCAAGAAAAGCCCAATGTACTGAATCAATAGAAAATGTTAAATGAGATTGGAAAATTAATAGAAAAAACTGTAGAGATCAGAGCACCAATCCAATAGAGAATAACAGGAAAAATGTTTACCGGAAAGATTACACTTAGCATCTAAAGATTATGATGAGTAGATTTTTAAGTTTACCTCATCACGGTAGCTCATAAAACCTTATGCCCCTACCAAATGTTTAGGGGAAAAAGTTAAAACTGTTCAACTCAGAAATACAAGTAAAATCCACAAATGGAAACCTTCATCGACAATATGTTCATCATTTCAGGATGTGACCAAGAATGGAGCACTAAATTCTTGGGTGCAGGACACCTCTCTCATCGTCACATTCTTTTGAGGTCAGCAAGTCATGCACATCAGACCGTGTAAGTAAGATCCGCTCAAAGGATAGAATTCAATATTATAGTACAATATTCCTTGTGTCACCATTTCTTTAACAGCTTTGCATATGTGTGAGAGAAGGGAACAAATGTTGATGTCAAAAACATTAAGTGAGTTTAGATTTCGATTGACCTAACCTGAAATGAAATGAAAATTCACACTCATTCCTATGCCTGATATACCTTGGTTAACCTAGACTGCAAATAATAAAAGCTATTGGGAATTTAGTTCCTTTTTGGCAAATTTGTAGAGACCTCAATTTTTTTGTAAGAATTAGTAATGTATGAAATGATGAAAAAAATGGGGTACAAACAAGAAACAATTGATGGATGTGAAATTACCATGTAAGAATATAACCTGTTAGTTTTTGAAGCTCGGCAGGTACTTCTATGATGGGGGTGTCTAGCAACATAGAAGGAGCCGAGGTGATTCCTAGACATATATTGTAAAGGTGGATTCATAACACCTCACGTAAATGGTATTAGAGGGTCCAAGGTATTATGTATCCCATGGTATTAGAGGGTCCTTGGTATTTGCATGAGTGTGAGATTATAAAAGAAGCCTTAGAGAGTATGAGTTCATTATCACAGTTGCAAGAGATGAGTTTCCTCTTGTAGTGAGCAGTCCAAATCAAAGTTTGAGATCACAGTTTTTCCAGGGGATAGTTACTTCTCTGTTGTCTACTGGATCTAGGGTGGATCTAGAGTTTGTCTATCCAGTTTGCAGAGAGGATCTGGAGCATCTTCAGTGTGGTTTGGTCTCAGAATAGGTTGTGGCTAGAGGTCTTTCCAAGGAGTTTTGGTCCATATCTAGAGGGTTTATCCGAAGGATTGTTGTAGTGTTGTTGCAAACAAATCCTGCAATAAGAACACAAGCATTTGCTGGTTTTCCCCGAAGGACTGGGGTTTCCAAGATAAATCCTTGAGTATCTTGTGTGGATGCTATGTGTTTCTGTTGTGCATTTATATGGTTGTTTAGACAATGTATTTTCAGTTGTATTGTTCGGTTCTGCAATATAGTTATTTGCTAAGTTTTAACTGAAGAAAACATTAAATAAGTTGTAAATAAGGGTTTAAACTTAAAATTTTCACATGGTATCAGAGCAGGGTCTCTGAGTATCCCATAGTAAGAAGACTCAAGGTATTACAAATAAACCATGGTTTCTATTGCAGGTCCAAGAAGGTAGCACCAGTTTTCAAAGTTTCAATAGTGTTACAGTGGCACCAGCTTTGTACAGACAGGTTGCAGGGGGTCTCCAACATTGTACAGTGGAAGATAAGGATGGGTGCCATCCTTAAGAAGAGCAGGTTAGGGTATCTGGTGAACTCAGCAAAACCAGTGGCAATACCTATTACCAACAGATGCCAAGGAAAAGGAAGGTCGTGAGTTGAATGAGTTCAAAGCACAAAGGTTACTTCTTGATGGGTTAAAAGGCCACCTGTTCTCACACCTTAGTGAGAAAGATACTGCCAAGAAGATGTGGGATACATTGAGAAGCCTATTTGAGACCAAGAATGAAAACAAAAAAGATGCCCTTACAAGATAAGCTCCATAGCATTAGGATAGTCGAGGGGTAACAATGACCTCCTATCTCACCCGGATCAAGCAGGTGAAGGATGGGTTGCATGCAGTTGGGGACAATATCCTAGACCCAGAGATGGTGCACATAGCCTTGAAGGGCTTCACCAAGGACTGGGGGTTTTTGTCACATGTGTGGTTGGCAGAGAAAAGCTCCCGGACGGGAGCAAGTTCTGGGATAACTTCACTCGAGAGGAGATCTAGAGAGGATTTTAGAAACAGGAGGATGAGGAAGAAGAGGAAAATATTTCCTTGGCCTAGAGACGACAGAGTTTTCTTCTAGTGGCAGCAAAAAGAAGGATATGAGTAAGATCCAATGCTTTGCTTGTCAATAGCTTGGCCATTATGCTAACTGGTGTCCTATCAGGAAGAAGGGTAAAAAAGGGAAGAAGAAACATATGGCAGCAGCAACAGAAGAAAAAGATGAGGTGGATGAGTTCATTGCCCAATTTTCTTATGAGTTTAACTCATTACTTTATTTGGGTGTATGGCTAGTTGTGGCTGGTACGTAGACAGTGGAAATTCATACCACATAACTAGACTCTACATGATATGTGAGATGTGAGGCTCACATCAGATTAGCAGTGAGGAAGGTGGGAGCAGTCACCTTTCACCTGAGTCAGATTATACTATGGAGGCAACTAGAGTATTGCATTTTCCAGAGATGAGAGTTAGTGTGCTCTCAGTTTTAGCCTTGGAGAATGAGGCCTATGCAATGTTGTACTGAGATGGAGAAGTGTTCATTCGCTCTAAGAGAGCAGGTGTCTAGGATGCAGTGATGATTGGCATCAGGGAGGGCACACTATATAGGTTGTTGGGACAACCAGTAGTTAGAGGGAGTTTGAAGTTGAGTTCCAGAGGAAGTTTGAAACATGGATCAGTGTCAGTGAGAGAAAAAGATCATTCTCGCGGGCCTACCTGGTTCGAGATGTCACTAGGGATTAGGAGCACTAGGATCCAGAGTAGAATTCAGCAGTGCAGGTCGCAATAGAGTGTTCTAGTACAGAGGGAGCAAAGTGTTCTAGCTCATAAGGAGCAGTTGCAGCAGCAAAGGATGTGGATCATGAAGGAGGTGCCTCTAGCAAAAGTACCTCCCTCACTAAGAGGGAATGTTAGTTTTTGTAGCTCGGCAGGTACTTCTACGTTGGGGGTGCCTAACAACATAGGATCCAAGGTGATTCCTAGACATATTGTAAAAGTGGATTTTAAACACCTCACGTAAATGGTATTAGAGGGTCCATGGTATCATGTGTCCCATGGTATTAAGCAAGGTTACAAAAACCAAACCGGTGGTCGAACCGGCCAACCTTGAAAACCAGAACCGTGAAAAAAACCGGGTCACAAAATTAGTCCACCAAAAATACAGAAAATTTTCAAATTTTGAAAAATTATATATGTATTCATGTTCAACCATGTGAATCCCAACCATTATACACAAATTTGCAAAAAGGTCTCTTGCTACATGCCATACTGAGCGTATTTCAGTAGAACCTTCCTCACTCAACCAAATTTGTGTTTAAAAAAAAATGCCCTCTTAAGTGTTGTTCTGCATGGAACCGGTCAAAACCGAACTGGAACTGGTCAAACCGGCCGGTTATGTACGGAATCGGCCATTTCCGGTCTGAGACACTAGTTTGACCCAGCCATGCCCTGAAACCGGTTGGACCGACCAATTTTGTCGGTTCTTGTCCGTTTTTGTAACATTGGTATTATGTGTCCCATGGTATTGGGTCCATGGTATTTGCATGAGTGTGAGATTATAAAAGAATCCTTAGAGTATGAGTTCATTATCACAATTGCAAGATATAGGTTTCCTCTAGTAGTGAGCAATCTAGATCTAAGTTTGAGATCACAGTTTTTCCAAGGGAGAGTTACTTCTCTGTTTTCTATCGGATCCAGGGTGGATCTAGAATTTGTCTATCCAATTTGCATAAAGGATTTGGGGCATCTTCGGTGTGGTTTGGTCTTGAAAAGACATAGGTTGTGGCTAGAGGTATGTCTAAGGATTTTAGTTCTAGATCCAGAGGGTTTATCTAGAGGACTGTTATAGTGCTAAAGCAAACAAATCTTGCAACAAAAAGACAAACATATGTTAGTTTTCCCCGAAGGACTGGGTTTTCTAGGTTAAATCCTTGTGTATCTTGTGTGGATGCTATCGGTTTCTACTGTGAATTTATATGGTTGTTTAGATATTGTATTCTCTATTTTAAATTTTAATGTTCAATTCTCCAATATAGTTATTTGCTAAGTTGTAACTGAAGAAAACATTAAAGACATTGTAAATCAAGGGTTTAAACATAAAATTTCCACATAATCAGTGGAACAAGTATCCTCAACTACACGAAAATGACTAGTTAATGAAGGTTCTGCAAGCATGTTAGAATAGATTTTGTAATGGAACAAAGCTTCTTTAGAGACTACACTAGAGTAAATAGGGAACTATAAGCAGTGTGCAATTAGCAATAGAATTAGTCTTCTTGGAGGGCTAGAGATTCTCAAACAAAAATATTCTTCAAGATTGCTTTATGGTGTAAGGAATGGTTCGTTCTCTACAAATTATGAAGAGTAAGACGGTATCAATCAACAGAAGATGCAACCCTCAATGCTTAAGAATGTAAAGATTTTTTGGACTTTTATTCCTTCTGCCTGTTGCCGCCTAATTCACACTTTAAGGAACAGGAAAGTCACAACCTGTTATGTGTGTCCTTAGGGGCAAGCGAGAGCTGGGGACCACTGTCACCACAGTCCACAACTCCTCTGTTTAGGCCAAATCCCAACAGAGCCAAGGGGGGTAGTCCTTATAGGAAGGTTTATTAATAATTTAGTTAAAGGGATTTTATTTTATAAGGTTACAAAATTACAAGACCAGTGCCTAGATTAAATGGAGTCAAAAGATTACGAGTTACAAGCTTACAAAAGAATTAAGAATGATTATCCACAGTTGCCTAAGCTAAGCAAGATCTACAATATTAACAGTATGAACAAAAGCTAAAGAATTACACAATATGAACACATTATTATGTCAAAGATTGAAGGACAGATTGCTTTCAAGTTACAAGATTAAACAATGTGATTACTTAAGCAAATGAATTATAGATGCCACCACAAGAGTTTGTGAAACTAAAAGGAAATACTTGTAACTGAAAAGTGAAAAGCTTGCAGTAAAAACCTTGAACAGCAAGGCAAAGATAAATAGCAATGACCTGTGTTGCAATGTCTCTTGGTTCGTTTTAATAAATTTTATTAAAGTTTTTCTTCTTGAAGTTAAGTTTTAGAACCGGTGGTGTGACTACCCCAATCCAGTATTTCTCAAGT